>JAVJIF010031841.1:0-241081 GCA_038442645.1 Agave tequilana | reverse complement strand
AATATGAAGATTTGGGAGTATAGATCTAAAGAACCCTTTTTTATAAAGAGAATGAAAAGAGTGAGGGATGCAGGAGGGAGTCCCTTTAAACTCTCTCTAACCATGATTAATCACATGCTAATAAATAAAAAAAATCCAATGACACCTCCTACTGCTAGGTGTCAAAATCCTGCAAGCTCTACAGCACCACATGCTTACTTAATAAGTTGAATTAAGCTTAAGCAATTTTGTTTCGTTGGTTAGTTAACTAGGTTTTAAATTAAGATAAATGAGCTTTTACATTCCTACTCCTATATATTTTTATATATAAATCTATATACCCATATATCTACTAATGTGTTCAGCTATATCCTCTTATTTTAATGTATTTTCTAGATACAAGAAAATTTTGGTTCTCACATGAGTTTTTAATCACAAATTCTTAACGTATAAATTTAATACCCTCTTATAATTTGATTAGTGAAAATTCTTTAGGCCATTACATCATCAACATAACATATTGGAGGTTGATAAACGAGTTTGATCCCCTGGTAGCCCCTAGGTATTCTATGATCCCAACTTATCTAGCCTTACGCAACATTACATTGAGAGCATCTGCCACCAGGACAGAGTAGAGGCGACAGTGGGATCCGTAGGAGTTTAACCTTAGGAATTAAGATAACTTGAGAGTTATTAATCTTGTCTTACTTGAGATCACTGTTGTAAGACTCTGTGAAGAGAGCCATATGTTATCTTTAAGGGTCTATAAAAAAGCTTTAAAGAAATGAATGAGGAAACCGTACAGGCCAGGAGAACCTTGTCTGGCCCTAACTGCCAAATGTCAGGCTGAACCTCCTCGTCAGAGAAACTATTGTCTAGTATTGTTAGGTTAGGATTATGGGTCTAGGCATTATCTGATAACCTGGTCCTCTCCTTGGCTAATTGACCAAGCAAGGACTTGTACTTGGTCAAAGATATGGGTATTGATATCCTGTTCTAAACAAAATCAATCTGAACCCATTCATCAGCAAAGTAATCGTGTTCAACATGTACCTCCTATAGCCGTGCTGTGGAAGAAGATTGTGTTAAGATCCCCTTCTTTGAGCCACTTGCATCTAGATCTCTGGCACCACCTGATTTCCTCTTTCTTGTAGACATCAAGTGCCGGTTTGCTGTGCTGCAAATTTTTTAGTCATTGTTTTGGAGTGGCTCTAATTCCTCTGGCTTTTCGAGCTTGTCAATGTTCTCAAGGCTCTCTTTATAAGCTGGGTATCATTACTGAAATTTGTTTGTCCCATTTGTAAGGCCATTTCCTGAGTCGATTCAATTTTGCTGTCAGGTTAGCAGCTGCGTCCCTCTTTCCTCTGCGTAGAGCCCAACACTCATGCACCAAAATGTACAGCTCCCCAAGTTTGAGCCACACCTTTTCGTACCTGAACATTTTCTTTCCCGGCCTGACTTTCTCCACATAGTTGAGGCAGAGTGGGATGTGGTCTGAGGTTGGTCTATAGTTGGAGACAGCAACAGCCAGAGGGAATGTTGTTCCCCATTCGAAGGAAACAAGCTCCTTCTCTATTTTACTTTTCAGATGATAGTTTTATTTATTGCACAAGTAAATTTTGAATCTGAATCTGATTGGACTATTTCTCAGTAGTGTTACTTTACCTCAATAAAGTAATAACTTGACAGATTGACATAACTCCTTGTGCTATTGTCATCAACTGATTCAATAATTTTAGGATGAGAGATTTATGGGGGAAACTTGAAGGAAAGTTCAGCTCTTGGCTTCTGCAAAGGTGTTGCTCTTCTCAATTTTGCTTTTATGCTTTTGATATATTCATTAAGCTATAGCTATCTCTGGCAAGGGAACTGAAATACGAGGAGATATTAATTTCAAAAGGGCAGCTCCGAGTGGCTAAATTGATTCTTTAAAAGATTAAAAGAATGAATAAAAGAACAGTAACAAAATGGCATCTTTCTGGAATTTTGAAGTTGATTGTGATCAACCATGTAGCAAATCCCAATATTTGGGTTATAGATGTCTTGTTGTGCTGTTGTTGTTTTGCCCTTATTGCGTTTTGGAATGGTCTCAACCTTTTTAGTCTGCCTCATAATAAGTATCCTTGTATTTTTTTTTTTTTTGCCAAAATTAACACCTCCCAGTCTCAAGGGTCCCCTTTATTAACTTCTCAAGAATGGCCATACATTGATTTCATGTTATCTTTAATTCCTTTAATCCTTTTCCTTGGTGGTGGAAGCCTCACGTTTATCCTTTATGTACCATGGTAGATATTTTGAGGATGGCGAGTGTCATTCCGCTCACTTTTAATCCCTTTAAATTCCCCTGTCAACAAGCATAATCATATTAAACTTAATGTAGACATCTATGTTGCACATATACTCTGATAAAAGAGATATACCCGTATCTGATACTATCTCAGATCCTTGATGGATACTTGTCAAATACTCCGTTGATGTACCCTATAAATGATTACATGTCCTGGGTGTATTAAAGATCTGCAGGAGACTAAGAAGTTAAAGCTATATGCATTAATGAGTGGTTCACAATTCCATTTGATCTATAGATGCATTTACAGAGTTTGTCCAATTCCTTAATGAGAATTATATTTCACTCTGGTATTACTTACCTTGGACTTTTTAGGATTTACATTATCCTCACACCTATTCAATGTGTTATCCTATCCTGTATTTGTACTAGTATGACATGAAAAGACACTGCTCCACTTCTGTCACCTCATTAATAAACTTTTTGATCAGCATCATTCAAGACATGAGTGTTGGAAGGATATGAAAAACCAAGAACGGTTATTTACTGGTTTGGCTTCCTATGGGAATCCTATATAAGATTTAACTGAAGAAAACTTCGTCCAACATGCATTCCCAAATAAACGACCATCTACGCGACTACCGCTTTTCATAGTAGGTTTCGTCCCCACATCTATTGAAGTGGGTGTACATCCCATTTTTCTTTCTAGCTCGTAGCTTATATGTATCCGTAAAAGAAGAGTCAGCATAAGATAATTTGTTTTTATTCTTTATCAGATGCAAATCCATTTAACATTACTTTGTCACTTTCTTTGGGATTTAGGTTAACCTGCACCTGCCTATCCTCCCATAATTCGATGGCGGGAGCCTGGAAGCCTCCATCCTGACAGAAACCTGGGACCTCCGGCATGTTAAGGATGCGAACCATCTTTCTTCATGCCCTTTGCAGAAATCCTTTTCATCTTATCTCTTCATGTAAACTCTTTCCAATTGTAGGGAATGTCGGACAATCTTTTCCCTGGTTTTTATAATATGAATCTGGGGGACCATTAATGCAGGTTCGTCTACTTGTCAACTGTCCTTGGTTGTTTCAAGCCTCTCTCTCAGCTTTATTTGCTGTGGGTTTGGGGTTTGAAGATAATAGATAGATGTTTGATGTCAGATTGATGGTTTGCAGTCACTACTTATTAAATTCTCCCTAGACTACTCTATTTTGGAGGTATTGAATGATGATTACACATTAAACTCTCCCATATCTTCCAAAAAATAGAATACATATGCTGGAACTTCCATGACTATTTCTTCCATCATGTCCGTCATAAACAAAAGCTGCCAATTCATGTGCCATTCACTGTACGTTGAATTTTCCTTTATTAGTATAAACCTTAGTCACACTTGATATCAGAATATGTTAAAACCTGTTGCTGTGACCTTACTAGGCTGTCTAGGGTACCTTAACCTATTATAAGTCTACATTTTGAGGGTTTTTTTTCTTGTTTGTCATTGTATCGCATTCAGTTCATTAAACCTTGCTCGAAATTAGTAGAAAGAACTGACATTCTTTCGAGTTCTCTGCCTTTATCTCATGATCAAACAGTAAATATTTCCAGTGCAAACTGTGAAGACCTTTTTTCAGTTGATATTTATTTCATTATCCCTAACAATTGTTTTTCTAATAACACAATAGGTTACTATCCAAGGCCCAAGGCAACCATGGCATGATTTACATTGCAAAATCGAGGGTCCTGCAGCATATGATATAATGATAAATTTTGAACAGCGATGGGAAGAGCTACAAAATGGCGAGATTTAAGGAAGAAAGTTACACATTGGCATGATGATGCCTTGATAAAACTTGAACGAATTTCATGGATACTTAAGCCCACTTCTGAAAAATCTGATGCACATGTTTCTGATGAACAAGATCCTGAAAATTGGCATGTTCAGGTTGGTGACCTTATACTATAACTACGCTTTTGCTTTTATTTAAAACTTAATCAGAACTTTTATACTGGTGTCAGATCTTCAGGTCCATTGATTCAGGATCAGTAATCGGATTCCCAAAAGATGTTCATGAAGCTGGGTTGAAGGTTAGATTGATGATTTTCATGATTTTTTGATGTGAAATTTTTTTCTCAATAGTAGTTATTGCAGTATCTATTTAGTTTGAGCCTTGAAATACAGTGCATCCAGTTGTATTTCTGCTTGCAGCATGGCATACTGGTAGCAGCAGATATGTCATGTTATGCTGATTAATTCCTTCTATTCTTTTCTTTTTGCAGAATCTCGTCTGTGCAAAGAATTTGACAATAGACAAGAGCATACATAATGCATATGTGAAAGCAATTAGGTCTGCACAGCATTTCATATACATAGAAAACCAGTATTTCATTGGATCTTCTTATAGCTGGCCATCATACAAAAGTTCAGGTACACTTGAATGGATGGATTTTGTTTGTTATGTTGCTTGGGACAAATTATAATCGATAAACTTTCATTTCTACCCAAACCCAATATTGCAGTTACTATTAGTCAAATGCTTTTTCTTATTGGGTTTTTCGATATTTCCCCAAATCTTCTATATTTAGAAATTTACCCCTCAAATAATTGATATTGTTAATTTACCCCTCAAATATTTTGATTTGTAACTACTTACCCTTACTGTTAGTTTTCGGATATAATTCAAACAAAAGACCCTTCATACCCTTACTTAAAAAAAACAAAAATAGAGAGCCGCCCCCCTCTCTATCGCTCTCCAGGGCTCTCTCCTCCCGCTATCTCTTCTCCTCTCTCTCTCTCTCTCCCCCCAACAAAATCCCTCTCTCCTTCCTCCCTTTCTCGTCTTTCTCTCTCCCCATAACCTCTCTTTCTCCTCCCACCCGCTCTCTCTTCTCTTTCTCTCTCTCCACAACCTCTCTCTCCTCCCTCACTTCTTTCTCCTCTCGCACCCTTTCTCTTCTCTTTCTCTCTCTTCCCCGTAGCCTCTCTCCTCCCGCCCTCTCTCTTCTCTTTCTCTCTCCCCACAACCTCTCTCTCTCCTCTCCCTCTCTTCTTTCTCTCTACCCACAACCTCTCTCTCCTCCCACCCTCTTTTCTTCTCTCTCCCCACAACCTCTTTTCCTACGACCCCCTCTCTCTCCTCTCTCTCTCTCTCTCTCTCTCCTTGCAGCTTCTTTCTCTTCCCGTGGCTCTCTCTCCTCCTGCAACCCCTCTTTCCTCCCGCCTCCTATCTTTCTGCAACCTCCTCGCAACCACTCTTACTCCTTTCCTCTCTTGTTCTCTATAAATTTCTTTTTTTTTTACTAATTTACTTTTTCAAATTGAAGTTTCATTTGAAGAAAAAGAACATAGGAGGAAGGAATAAAATTAGAACTAGGGTGTGAATTAACATGGAGGGGTAAATTAGTCATTTTTAGTGTTTTAACAGCAAAAAAGAAATTATTCTTTTTTATTCTTAACCAGTGACAGCAGGAGGGTAGGATATATCGATTCCATAGATTTGAGGGGTAAATAAACAATATCAATTATTTGGGGTCAAATTTCTAAATATAGAAGATTTGGGGGTACATATCCAAAAAAACTTATTGTCATCATAAACTACAGGATGTGTAAGCTTAGTTACTGCTCCTTTCATGTCATTGGGTTCACACTCCATTTAGTTTGTTTTACCTGCTTCTGAGTTATATTTAGTATATAGTAGGATGCATGGTGCCATAAATCTTTAGGATAATCTATCATACGTTTATGTAAACCTAGCTTGCCTGGTCTTCATTCTAGCTGATAAGAAGGAACACTTGTAGTGGTCATGGGAGATGAGTACCAGACTGTTATAATTATCATAAAACAAGTTAGGAGGATAAGTAACATCCTATGTTGCATAGGCATGGACACGCTGACATGTGCTCGATATGACACGATATGTCGAACAACAAATTCTAAAAATTACATAGAAATTAAAAGTATCATATCTGATGCGTGTGTCCAACATGTGTCCGACACAACACGGTTTTATATTTGAAGTGTATGTACTTCTAGGTAACATCAGATGGTATTTTCAATGAATATGATATGTTCTTAGAACATTCAAGAAGGTTTTGGACTTGAAGGTCACTTGTTTTAGGATGATGCAATAAGATAACAAAAATTTTCATTTTTCAATTCTACTGTTGGACACACACATCAGATATGATACTTTTAATTTTGTTGTTAAATAGAATTCATTACCTAAAGTGTTGACATACAAACATACTAAAAACTCAAACCTGGAAGGCTACTCCCCTAGGACTCTCTATTTCCAGAATAATGAGCATGAACTCAGGTTGGACTGTGGGAACTTACTAGGACTCTCTATTTCCAGAATGTAAGTGCTTTTGATGCAGCAGATGATGGTAATTGATGGTGAATTGAAAGCTCTCAGTTTGACTAGCTTGGTTCCTTGTTGAGCTGGCTACAGGTCTTGTTTGGAGGAAAAGGTATACAATGGTGAATATAAAGAAAAGATGACAAAATCAAACCACCTGAACAAAGGAACTAGAATGCTTTCTTTCCTTAAGACAACATGTGCTCTATATACTGCAAAAGAGTTGCAACAAATATGTTTCCTATGATAATTCAGGCCCATAAATTTCTTGTTCATAAGGGTTGAATGTTGATCTTTTGTCTGTCCAACTATTCAATCTGAAACTACACAAGCAGAGAACGGAGAGATATTTCAAAACATAATTTAGAAGAAGTATGCATTATCTATAGATTATGAATGGTTTTGATTCGAATCTATTCTATCCAAAGGATGCGACAATTCCAACAGACATGACTTTCAGAGTTATGGGTTATAATGATTTGGGTTGTTTGTTGAAATTCATTCGAACTAAGTTGACGTACATTTTTTGGCAAAGGTTTAAATTTGGTTCAATTCAAACCCACTTTATTGGCAGGACAGATAATATCTCATCAACACCCAAATCATGCGTTGCTCCTGCTCCTGCTTCTGCAATAGCAAAGAAGCAAAACCCATTATGCTCAAAAATGTGCCAAAGGACTTTGAACCCTCACGTGGGTGTATGCCCCCCCCCCCCCCCCCCCCCCCGGGGGGGGGGGGGGGGGGGCGCGGTGGGGGGCACATGCCCCCCAGCCCACGCGAAATTAACCTTCTTCTAATGCTTGATCATGCTAAAACAATTATCCTAGTTTATAATACCTATTCAAGTTGTAGCTCAGTTGATATTTATTGGTATTCTTTTATCAAGAGAGGTAGGGTTTCGATTCCCATTGTTTCTAAGTTTAATCCCCCCCCCCCCCCCCCCCCCCCCCAAAAAAAAAAAAAAAAAAAAAAAAACCTTTTTGCTATTTTCTCCAAAAAAAAAACTTTTTATTAACTATACAACTTTGCTAACACATGAAAGGAAATAAAAAAAAAATAACTATAAAAACCTATACTATTTAGAAATCAAATTAACAATAAGGGTTGATTATATATTTAGAATAATTTAAGAATTATAATAGTACAAATGTGTATTACACTATACTTAGAAAGTAATGGAGATTAATCCTTAAGACAATTAGGATGTATTCAATAATTTAAAATCTTAAACTTATTATTAATTTAGAACTAGGGTCATAAATTTTTATTTAAAGATATTATTATACTAACTTTTAGATTTCAATAAATTTAATAACAAATATTTTTATAATGCAATGTCCACGTACATTCAAGGAAACATATTTTAAGTCTTTAATTTTAGATTTTAAATATTTAATATTTTGTTATATGATAAAAGACTAGTAATTCTTTATTATGTCTACACTAAAAAAATTCTTGCGCCCAACACTGCCTCTTGTTGTTTTCTTAGGAGTGACCAGTGAAGTATTTGAATTGGTGTATGAAAGTGTCCCCCAAGTTCAAAATTCTGGCTACGACACTTGGTGTATGTGAGCCGTGTGATGTGCAGTTGGCCTTCTTCTTCATGGATCCCTAAACAATTGAAACAATTCTATGTGAACAACTTTCATATCTCCTTCCATGAATTGAATTTCTTAACAAGATAAAGGAGTGTTCATGGGTTTGTCTTCATAGACAAAATCAGAACAAACCATGTGGGTTGTTTTGTATACTTTTAAAAATTCTACAAATCAGGTTTTGAATTGGGTGCACGTCCAAACAAATGCTAAGAGGTGGTGAAGAGTTGGACTGATTGATGAAGAAGAGTTATAATGTGGTTCTGCTTCTAGAGCCTGTTTCTTTTTTACTTGCAGAAATCTTTTCAATTTCATTATTAGGTGTGTTTGGTTGTAAGGAAGTGGGCGGAAGTAAGGAAATTGGGAAGTATAATTGCTCACTTTCTTATCTATCCAAACACCGGAAAGAAAAATGAGAAAATCACTTTTCCTTTTTACACAATCACTTCCTCACTTACATGGTGTTACAGTTATTTTGTGGTCATGTAAATCTCATTTGTAATATGTTTAGCTCAAAATAGTTAATATTGTGGTCATGTAAATTTCACTTGCATTTTAGTTACAATCTAATTTTTATTTTTCTTAATTAATTTTTATTTTAATATTATTTTGCGATCAACTTTGTGGTCAACTTTTCTACTTTCACTTTCACATTACCATCCAAATACCGGAAAAAAACATAACATTTCTAAACTACACTTCCCAACAACATCCAAACACCGTAAAACTCACTAACCAATTCTCAAGTTCCAAAGGAAACTATTACTACTTCCTCACTTCTCACTTCCTCCCCTAACCAAACAGCCTCATTATGAGACGAAGGGGAGACAGGAGAATAATGGAAGAATTGTAATTTTGTGATAGTAGAGTAATAGAAAAATGTTTTCCAAGAAAATAACATGATGGGAAACGCAGATGGGGAGAAGGGTTTAGATCAGGACACAAGAAGTTCTTATGCTCATTAGCTTTATCCTACAGAGGTAAGTATACCTTGCAATGGAGTTGGAAACTTAAATTCTTTCATGCCTTGGTAGGTGAAAGACAAGTTCTCCCTGTAAACACAAAGATTGTATCAGTCTGAATGCGCTTATGAAATAGTAAATAGTATGAAGACTCATTATTTCGTACAGAAGACAATATAGATGTTTATGAGAAAATCTGTCAAACATTGCTTCAACTCTGAGGACATTTTGAATGCAGGATTCACAAATAATAGTTCTAGCGACTTCCAAAATGTGGTAAATTTTCTCTTGGATACCCCATTCTGTTGAGGATTATTAGGAGGATGTCTGTGAATTGAATGACACAATTTTTTAGAATTCTTGGAATTAATAGATAGATTTTGTCCTCCTGCTGGTTTTAGGTACACAGCTTTAGCATCATTTTTTGTTTTTACCGTTGAAGAAAGCTCTTAATGTAAGAATCATATTGTGAATAACATACACTCACATAAAACCAGTAGTATCATCATTAAATAACACAAATATAAGTATATATTTTCACAAAAACTAATATAAGTATATAACCCAATTTCATTGGAATGAATAATAGCAATCCAAGAATCTCCTAAATGACTTTAAAAGGAGAAATTGCAAAATTGACATGATATGCTAAGTTAGTACTTTATTCATCTAAAGCATGCTTCATCAAGAGAATTACAAGGAAGTTGATGTTTAGAGAACAGAATGAAAATTTGTTTTTAAGCATTGGGGGATCTCGTCTGTGATGCTATATATACTACAAGACCTCAGCTCATGAACTAATATCTAATTGGGAAACAACAAACAACTCATAGGTTCTATCCTAAAAAAACTCTAGGGAAAAAAGGCTACCAATCTGTTATTGCTTGCCATCAACAATCCTGGTGAGCTGGTCCTGAATCACTTGACCATCAAAACAACTTGATCATCATCTACCAGTTGCCAATGTAGACAAAGCAAGTTTGGGTGCTAATAAGGCATTTAGTAATTGAAATGTAGTAAAAGTAGACAATGACTGGTTATTACTGTAAATAATACCTAGCCGTGAGGGAAGATTGACTCGTGGATGCCAAGTGAAGATGTCGTTGAGTCAATTGTCCACGGGGATTAATCACAGGAGACAAGTGAGTATTCTTACCAGATCAGCCAATAGAAGAAAAATATAAAAGTGAGAGCTGAGGATAGTGAGTTCTTCACAGTTTTTGTATGTCATCATAGACAACACTGTGGAGATGGTCATAAGGATCAAAGCAGTTGACACCGAATTTGAACAGTAGATGGCTGATGCAGAGGCTTGCCGGTTGAAACACTGATCCATTAGTCCAAGCCGTAGTTGGATGCCAAGCCAGATCCAGTATCGGATCTTGTGCAGATCCTGAACTGGATCTAGTTAGCACAACCTGACACGAGGCAAAGGCCAATCCTAAACCAGAGCCTTAGCCCAAGAAAAGTTCAAATCCAATGCTGGAGCTAATTGACTTTGTCATCTCAAATTCCCTTACGCCTGTTCAACATCAAGTTTTATGCTTCATTCTGATTATTTTGCTGCTCGTGCTGCATCAGGTCGAATCTATATTTTAGATGTTCTTCATCAAAACTCAAGGTCGAGGTTTCTTCAACGAGGACATATTTGATGAACATAAGTTTAGCTGAAGATGTGGCATGGGTTCAATAAAAAAGGAGAAAATAATTTATTTAAGGTAGTTTTAAATCGGGTTAGATTTAATAAGACTTTATTATGATATTTTGTAGTCTATCCATTAGGGGCCCTTTAGTTAAATCAAATCCTTTGAAATATTTAATTCGATTTCTTTATTTTTTTTAGGATTAGTAATACAGGAGATTTTTTTTTGTTTTTAAAATCATCTTTTCTTTAGCTTGAAGAAAAATATTAGTATAAATAAAGGTTAATCCTTCTCATGTTATCTGTTTTTGGTAAATGCGAAAAAGATTAAGATTTTTTGTTTCTTCTTTGTGATAGAGATTATTGTTGATTTTACAGTGTCGTGCCATTTGAGTTGTGATCATAGAGTGAGGCCACAAATTTGTCTTTCATCTTTTTAGTTTCTCTCGCTCTCTCTCTCTCTCTCTACTTATTTCCACTTGTGTTTCCCTTTCCCCATCAGTCCGTCACTTGTCTTTTACACTGCCGATAAACTACATTATAATGTTATTTGTTTCAAATTGAATATCTAAATTCCATCTAGAACTTTATAATTTTCTTTTGAAATTTAAGAATCATGCATATTTTTTTCCTAAAATGTTAAAGTTAAGTAAATTGAATCCGTATTATTATAGATGAAAATATTTGCTCTCTTTTCGTGCTCCTTCTATCCTCTGGAGTATATCATGTCATCTAACAAGGGTTAACTTTTATAGTACCCTACATGCCATGCCGTGGGGCATGGTTAAAGGTCATGATTTGTGTTTAGGTTCAATATATCTTGTGAAGATGGAGAGTGTAGAATTATGGTGCATCAATGACGTCTGATTCGTGACTTGTAGAAAATTAGGAGTTAATTGTTGTCAATTCTTAAGTGACATCATGTATAAACATAAGTGTGTGCCATGGTGTAAGATATGTGGAGTGCGAAGGGGAAGAACATGTGGAAGTGCTAGATCCGCATCAAAATTCATTATCTTATCACTTCGGCACATTGTTCTTCCTCTTATTATCTACAAACTATTCACTGTATGGAAGCTGTAGCTTATTTCTACATATTTTAAAATCAGTTTGTGTTGCATAATGTTTCCATTCTCTATCATACATACTCTTGTTTATTTGACATTGAATTTAATATTTTTTCTTTAATCTCAACAAATTTTGACGTGAATATTTGTCACCATGAACTCTCTTTTAAGGTGGACATTAAACTACTGTAAGATTTCTCTACTTAAATGTTTATTCATATTGTGGGAACTAGGTGCTGATAATTTGATACCTATGGAATTGGCCCTGAAGATTGTGAGGAAGATAAAAGCAAATGAAAGATTCACCGTATATGTTGTAATACCTATGTGGCCTGAAGGAATTCCCAATGGGACTGCTGTTCAGGAAATTCTCTTTTGGCAGGTTAGAATTTCTTTTATACGACTGTTTATAAATCCATGTTTCTGTTCTGAAGTGCAAGAACTAAAGGAACGCTATGTTATTGAATCATGCATTCACATCCAAGAAATAGAATGCAAGATTTGCAAGTTAGACTGGACTATGGAATGGAAACATCTATTTGAGACCAAATTTCAAAGCTCCCATTTTTCTATAATAATATGTTACCTGGAGAACAATTATAAGAGAGAATCATTAAATGTTTCATCCCAAACAAATGGGGGAAATATCCTAATATGTTCGGATATGCAAGAACAGCCACTTCACTGTATACCATGGTGGCAAGTTGTACCACATACGAATATGTGAACTTTACTGCATCCATTTTGACTGATACTACTGGCATACATGTGTATTAAGATTAAACGGTGTTAAATCAATAATAAATAAATAAATAAAATAAATAAATAAATATAATAATACAAGTGTAACTAGCTTACCTGCTTCATGAGCTTAGTACATGAATGTAATATTGAAGACATGTGCATAATTTAAATGGATGCTAATATAAGCTTGATTGGTTTGGGCTTGATCAAGTTAGCTTGATTGGGTTGGAGCTGGACCAAGTGTGTAAACATGGGCTTGATTAATTTAGCTTGATTGGTTTGGGCTGGACCAATTTAACATGAATGATGACAGCAAATTCATGAGGCTCAGGAACAAACAAAAAATGACATGAGGCCCAGGAACAAACAAAAATGATAGCAAATTCATGAGGCCCAGGAACAAACAAAAAATGATGCAAGGAAAATCGTGAGAATAGAAGCATGGCTCGCTTTCTCTTTCTCTACTAAGGGCATGTTTGTTTTCTTAGAAAATAGATAAAGATAGAGGAAGAGGGGCCCTTCTTCCAGCTCTGCTGTTTAGTTCCTTTCCTCTCTTCCTCTAGGCTGGCGCTGAGCTGGCAGAACAGTGGCATTTTGTTCAGGCCAAAATTGGTCTGAAGAGAGATGGAGCACATGAATCAAGGTATTTTAATAAATTTTAATTCTCTCTTCATTTTCAACTTTGGAGAGAGGAGTTTGTTGGTCTCACATCTGAGCACCTCCTCCCTCCATCTCTTTTCCGCCATCCATCTCCTTCCTGCGTCCTCTCTCTTGTCGTCGATCTCCTCGCGTCGGTCAGAGTTGGGATCGATCTCTCAGATTTTATCTCGGATCTCTTGAGTTCGATCTCCTCTTTCTTGGTATCGATCTCTTTGGTCGCTCGTGGGTTCGATCTTCTTTTTGCGTCTTAGATTTGATTGCCTTCCTCTTGGCCCCAATCTCGTCGCATCGGTCGGAGTTGGGATCGATCTTGTCCCGACTTCTTGGATTCCATCTCGGCTTGGCTTTCCTAGGATCGATCTCTTCGCCTGCTCGTGGGTTCGATCTCCAATTCTCCATGCGTCTCGGATTCGATTGCCTTCTTCTCTCTTGGCCCTGATCTCACGTGCTGATCGAAGTTGGGATCGGTCTTGTCCAGACATCTCGAATTTGTTTTCCTCTTTCTTGGGCTCGATGTCTCTTTCCTGGAATCAATCTCTTTAGTCGCCCGTGGGTTCGATCTCCTCCCTGCGTCTCAGATTCAGTTGCTCGTGGATTTGATCTCCTCTTTTTGAGTCAGCACAACATAATAATTACTATTGTTTGCTCTATTGTTGTTGCTACTGCAGCTGCTGCAGCAGCAGTTTGCAACAACAACAGAACAAATATGGGGTTGTGCTCACACATTGCTCTTCATTGTTCAATATGCAACCAAACAACATTAAAAGTTTGTAAGTTTCAAAGATACAACTTTCTTTCAAATTTGACAGAACAAACATCAAATCGAGGAAGAATTGAGAGACCTCTTTCTCTCTTCAAATCATCATTCCCTCTTCTCTCTTCCCTCACTTCCAAAAAACAAACATGCCCTAACTCCATGTTCCACATCATCAGTCATCCCCCACTCCAGTTTCTCTACAACCGTCCCAACTACTCATGCACCAGCCTGAAACCCCTCAACTACCGTATAACTAGCACTTCAACCCCGGTAAAACCAGCCTCTTACGCAATGCAAAGGAGGGGGAAAGGAAGTGTGGAATATAGAGAAATAGAAACCCTCAAAGTGATAATCTTTATTCATGTGGGAAGATAAATATATATAGAAGACAAGAAAGGTATATAGGTAATAACCCAATAACTCAATACTAATAACCCAACTTAACACTCCCCCTCAAGCTGGAGCATAGACATCCAACATGCCCAGCTTGTTACATAGATTAGAAAACACCTGAGATGAGGCAGCTTTGATAGGAAGATCATTTTACTGCTTTGAAGACGATGTGAACTTGAAGTAGCCATCTTCTTGGTCCAAGCATCTCTGACAAAATGACAGTAAATCTTAATCTATTTGATCCTTTCATGGAATACATGATTCTGGATAATGTAGATGGCAGACTAATTATCACAATGCATAGGCATGGGTCCGGGCTGTCTGAAATCAAGCTTCATTAGTAGATTTTTTAACTATAATATCTCATATGCCGTATGAGTCAACTCTATACTCAACTTTTTTACTCGAACGTGACATAACATCTTGCTATTTGCTCATCCAGTTCACTAGATTTCCTCTAATAAAGGGGTAATAGCCAGTAGTAGATTTTCATCTCCTTGGTTATCAACATAACCTGAATCAGAGTATTTAAAAATGTGTACATGCCCAGGTTTTCTGTACATCAACCCTTTTCTTAGAGAACTCTTGATGTAAGCCAGAATTTTCATTGCAGCTAACCAATGAGTCTCTCTAAGCTGATGCATGACTTTACTCAGTCACCTACAACAAAGATTATATCTGGCCTAGTAATTGTGAGATAGATCAACTTCTCAATCAATCTCTTATATCTTTTTGAACCATCAAGTATATTACTGTCATCAAACTATAAATCTACATTAGCTTTCATTGGAGTGTTAGCAGGTTTGCATCCTAAAAGTCCTGTTTTCTCTAGAAGATTCAGAGCATACTTTCGCAGGAAAAGAAACACTTTATTTTTAATGTGCAACTTCAATTCTCAGAAAGTATTTTGGACGTCCAATGTCCTTGGTCACAAAATGATGCTTAAGATACATCTTAGTCTCCAATATTCCAGCTGAATCACTCTAAGTTAGCAAAATGTCATCAGCATAAACTACTAGAAGTCGATGCCATAGTTTGTATGTCGAATGAAGACAAAGTGATCTGAGTGATACCAGTGAAAATCAATACCAGAAATAATAATGCTAAACTTTTCAAACCACACTCTTGGACTCTGCTCGAGTCCATATATGGCCTTCTTGAGGTGACAGACTTTAGTCTCCTCCTGAGCAACATAACCCGGAGGTTGCTCCATATAAACATTTTTATTAAGATCTCCATATAAGAAGGCATTCTTGACATCCAATTGAAACAAGAGCCATGACACATTGATAGTAATGAAGAACATAATTCTAATAGAATTCATCCTGACAACTGGCGAGAATGTCTCAAAATAATCAATGATGTAAAGAAATAAAACCCTAGAATTGAATTGATCATATTTCATAAGAGAAAGTACAATGTATATATAGAAGACAAGGTGGATATATGGGTAACAACGCAATAATCTAATACTAATAACCCAACTTAACATTCCCCCTCAAGCTGGAACATAGAGATCTAACATGCCCAACTTGTTACATAGATTAGAAAACATCTTAGGTGAGGTAGTTTGGTAAGGAGATCAGCCAATTACTTTGAAGACGGTGTGAAGTGGATCGTAACACTTTCTTTGTCTAAGCATTTTTGACAAAATGACAATCAATCTCAATGTGTTTAGTCCCTTCATGGAATACATGATTCTGGGCAATGTAGAAGTAGATTGATTATCACAATGCATAGGCTTGGACTTAGGTTGTCTGAAACTATGCTTAGTAGATTTTTTTTTTTTTACCATATCATTTCACGTCGTATGAGTCATAGTTTTAAACTTAGCTTTTGCACTCAAGTGAGACACATCTTACTTTTTGCTGCTTCAAGTCACCAGATTTCCTCCAATAAAGGTATAATACCCGGTAATAGATTTCATATCTCCTCGGTCACTAACATAACCTGAATCTGAATATTCAGAAAGGTGTACATGCCCATATTTTCTGTGCACCAACCCTTTTTCTGCACAACTTTTGATGTAAGTTAGAACTCTTATCTCAGCTAACTAATAAGTCTCTCTAGGCTGATGCATGAATCGACTCAGTACCCCTACAGTAAAGATTATATCTGGCCTAGTAACTGTGAGATATATCAACTTTTCAATCAATCTTCTATATCTTTCTAAATTATCAAGTGCATGACTGTCATCAAACTATAAATCCACATTAGCTTCTATTGAAATGGTAACGGGCTTGCATCCCAAAAGACCTGCTTCCTCAAGAAGATTCAGAGCATACTTTCGCTAGGAAAGAAGTATATTTGTTTTTGATGTGCAACTTTAATTTTCAGAAAGTATTTTGGACGTCCCATGTTCATTGTCATAAAATGACGCTTAAGATACTTCTTAGTCTCCAATAGCTTAGCTGAATCACTACGAGTCAAAAAAATATCATTAACATAAATAGTTAGAATTAGGATACCAGACTTTGTGCACTGAACGAAGACAGAGTAATCTGAATGACACTGGTGAAATTCAATAACAGAAATCGTAAGGTTGAACTTCTCAAACCACGCCCTTGGACTCTACTTGAGTCCATATATGATCTTCTTAAGATGATAAACTTTTGTTCCTCCATGAGCAACATAGCCAGGGGTTTGCTCCATATAAACTTTCTCCTTAAGATCTCCATATAAGAAAGTGTTCTTAACCTCTAGTTGGAACAATGACCATAATAGGTTAATAACAATGGAAATCTTGATAGAATTCTCTTGACAACTGGCGAGAATGTCTCAAATAATCAATGCTATATGTCTGAGTAAAATCTTTGATCACGAGTCTGGCTTTATTCTATCCACAGATTCATCTGGGTGGTACTTTAATGTAAAGACCCAGCGACATCCAACAACAACAATATTTGTTGGTGCCGAAACTAACTCCTAAGTTTCTCTAGAAGTAAGGGTTTTCATCTCCTCATTCATAACTTGCTTTCAGACAAGTACTAATAAAGCCTCTGTATAAGACATGAAAATAGGCTTTTAGAAGACAAATATAGGGCAAATTGACGAAAAATAGGGTTAAAATGATCATAAGAAACGAAACTTGAAATAAGATAATCAGTGTAAGACTATTTACCTTTTCGAAGGGCAATGAGAATATCAAGCTTAGAGGGAGACGTTGATGGTGGAGGAGGACCATCTACTGGAGAGGGGTTAGCCGTAATTGGTTTGGAGGCAGGAATTTTTAGGCGATGAGTAGACGTATCTGAAATCTCGAACTGGCTTAATTGCAGGAGATTCTGAGTTTCTATTAGCAGTACTGCAAAGAAACAGTAGATGCAGGTGTACGCAACGACACAATCATAAACAGAGGAACAATTTGAAATATAGTGATAGGAACCTATGGAGAGAAATATGAAACAGACTCAAAGAATGTAACATCAATAGACATCAAATACTTTCTAGTGTAGAGATTATAGCACTGGTATCCTTTTTGTGTTCTACAATATCTAACAAGGACACATTTTATAGATCTAGGAGATAACTTGCTTAGCCCAGGAGATAATTCCTGAACAAAACAAGTACACCCGAAAAACATGAAGAGTCATAGAGAGAGGTGTTTTGTTAGGAAAAAGACAAGAAAAGGAGATTTTTTATCACGAACAGAAGAGGGCATTCTATTAGTCAAATGACAAGCATTTAAGACAGCATCAAACCATAAATATGTTGTGACACTCATATGAATCATTATGCTTTTAACGACATCTAGAATGTGTCTATGTTTGCGTTCAGTAACTCTATTTTGTTAGAACGTATGAGAACAAGAGGTCTGATGAATAATCTCATTTATGGAACAAAAAATAGATACATTATTTTAACATACTCCAAGGCATTGTCCGTATGAAGCACACGAATTGAAATAGAAAACTGATTTTTTATTTCATTAAAGAAAACTTCGATAACACTTGAGACTTCTGACCTCTCTTATAGGAGATACAGCCACATCATGCGAGAGAAGTCATCAACAAAGAGCAAAAAAATATCTAAAACTCTTATATAGGGTACATGACTAGGACTTCAGATATTAGAATAGACTAACTAAAATGCAGAACTACAATGATTATTGACTCGACTCTGAAAAGTAGCTCGATGATGCTTACTTAACTCATAAGACTTACAACTTAAAGAAAAATAGAGGACTCAAAAGGAATAGCAGACCAAAGTTTTTGCACAAAAGGATGACCCAAGCACAGTGCTAAAGTAAAACTGGATTAGACTGATCTGCAACCAAGTCGGTAAGGGTCACTCGATCGTCCAAATAGTATATGCCTCCTCACTATGCTCCGAACCAATCCTCTTCCCAATTGACAGGTCCTGAAACACACAATGAGAAGGAAAAAATTATTTTGCAATTATTATATTTAGTAAATTAGCTGATAAACAAAAGGCTAATAGGAAATCGTGGAACATATAGGACATCAGTAAGGGTCAAGAATGGAGTAGGTTGAACTACCCTATTCCCTAATACAAGAAAATGAGTACCATAAATAATTTTAATAGAGGGGTGGGCACGTGACAAATTTAACGAAATAAACTCTTGTTTAATACTTGTCATATGGGATGAGGCTCCTAAGTCTAATATCCAGGGCTTTTGATGAGAGACAATATAGGCGTGTATACCTGAAGTAGATGCATGAGTCGCTGAAAGATCATTCTGAGAGAACTCTAGCTTCGGAGTTTATCATACTCCTCCTGCGACAGTACAACCGTGGAAGAGTCAGGAAAAATGGATGAAAAACTCTGAGGAGTACTACATGGGGCATGAGAATGAGAATCAGATAGTTATGCCCACTCAGGACGTTCAAATTTCTCTCAACACTTTTCGGAGATGTGATTGCTACATCCACAATGCCTACATTGTCGGGGGCTTTTCTTAGAGGCACTTTGTCTGCCTCCACAAGATTCATGTCCATCTCTAACGAATCCACGTCCTCATCTTCCAAAATCGCGGCCACGACCACGACCTCGACCTCTGTCATTACTGAAAATCATGACAAACTGCTCAATAGGTGGTGCAGATGAAACATCGGATCCAGTAAAGACCCGCATAACTCTTGAGAAGGTGACAGTCAATGTGAAAATACTATCTCCTCATAATATCTAACCTCGTACTTGGGATCTTAGGGGCTGTTTGTATTCAAGGAAGTGGGCGGAAGTAAGGAAATAGAGAAGTGTCATTTCTCACTTCCTTATCTATCTAAACACTGGAAAAAGAAAATGAGAAAAATCCTTTTCCTTTTCTCTTTTTCCTTTTACATAACTATTTCCTCACTTTCAGGGTGCTACAATTAATTTTGTGGTCATATAAATCTCATTTGTAATAAGTTGTAGCTCAAAACAGTTAATTTTGTGATCATGTAAATCTCACTTGCATTCTAATTACAGTCGATTTTTTATTTTTCTTAATTAATTTTATTTTAATATTATTTTGCAGTCAACTTTTCACTTTCACTTTCACATTACCATCCAAGCACTAAAAACGACATAACATTTTTCAAACGACCCTTCTCAACAACATTCAAACACTGAAAAATTTACTAACCAATTCTCAAGTTTCAAAAGAAACTATTACTATTTCCTCACTTACTTCCACCCTAACCAAATAGCTTCGTAGTGTAGGACTCAAGTCAGATAGAAATTTTGATACCGCGAGATCCTAACGATATCCTCTTAGTGTTGCCGCATCAGTAACAACAGGTTGATGCATCTCTAACTCAACAATAAGATCTTTGAGTTCTTCATGGAACTCTGGTACAGATCTGTCTCCTTTTTTGAGCTCAAGTAGGTGCTCAAAATCTCAAACACCCTCGAGGGACTCTTATCATTACCATACATCATTTTTAGTGTATCTCACATTTTCTTAGCACTAGTTAAAAACATAACACTGCCATAAATCTCTCTTTTAGATTGTTGAGAAGCCATATCATTACAGAATAATCTCCAGTAAGCCAGGTCATATAAGTAGGATCTGAAGTAGAAGGTGGATCTTGAAGGAGGTGAGCCAATTTGTTTTCAACGCCAATGAATATACGGAATGCTTGCGCTCATAATAAGTAGTTGGATCCATTCAACTTTGTCGTAGTTCTTAACATTGTCTTGAGAATAGAAGTCTCAACCATCGGAAAAGAGATCATAGTGGAGGAGGAACTTGTAGTCTCAGACATAGTGGCCAGTAGATAGATCACTAGAAATCAAACAGTAGTAGTAGGAAATAGTCAGCAAGTAGTATAAACAAGCAACTTCATTACTGGATATAGGCATAGACAATCAGAATTGTATCAAGAAAATAATTTCTCAGCCTAAAATAGCCAGATTAGATGAAAAAGTCTGACTTTTGAGCAGTAAACAGATCAGATCTCACCAGAAAAGTCTTATAGAGTATCCAAATAGTCAGATCAGATGTAAAATCTTATTTTTAAGTAGTTATGGCCTTGTTTAAGACCTCTGATAAGGTAGGAGGAGGATGGCACCTCTTTGAGATGATGGAGGAGTGGGCACCTTTTGAAGGATTAGAGGAGGGGGCGGCACCAGTAGGGGGCGACACCCTTTTGGTGACTTGGAGGAGGGGGCAACACCAGTAGGGAGGGACGACACTTGTTTTGGTGACTTGGAGGAGGGGTGACACTAGTAGGAAGGGGACGCACTTGTATGGAGAGATGAGAGGAGGGGCGGCTAGATATGGAGAGGTGTGAGGGTGATGTTTAAGGAGAAGTAGGTGGTGGATTTAGGGTTAGGGTTTACCTTACTCTGATACCATGTAGAGAAATAGAAACTCTAGAATTGAATTGATCATATTTTATAAGAGAAGGTACAAGGTATATATAGAAGATAAGGTAAGCATATGGGTAACAACCCAATAAACCAATGCTAATGACCCAACTTAACAGATGGCATATGTCTGAGTATAATTTTTGGCCATGAGCCTGACCTTATATCGATCCACAGATCCATCTGGGTGATACTTTAAAGTAAAGACCCAAAGACAGCTAACAATAACAGCATCTGTGAGTGCCGAAACCAACTCCCAAGTTTCTCGAAAAGCAAGAGCATCCATCTCTTCACTCATAACCTGCTTCCAGGTAGGTACCATTAAAACCTTTATATAAGACTTGGGTATAAACTCAGAAGATAAAGATACAACAAAATGATGAAAAGTAAGGTTAAGATGATCATAAGAAACAAAATTCAAAATAGAGTGATCAGTGTAAGACCGTTTACTTTTTCGAAGAGTAATCAGAATATCAAGATCAGATGGAGATGCTGATGGTGGAGGAGGAGAACCGTCTACTGGAGAGGGGGTCAGCAGGAACTTGTTCAGGGGCAGAAACTTTTGGGTAATAAGTGTAGACGTATCTGAAATCTCAAACAAGTTTTGATGCTGGTGGATTCGTAGTTTCTACCGGTAACACTGACGGACGAAGAAACGATAGAAGCAGGCGTAGATAATGGCACAAACAGTGAAAGAGGAACCATCTCAAATATAGTGACAGGAACCTATGAAGAGAATTATGGACTAGACTCAGAATGTAATATCAGCAGGCACAAATTACTTCTTGGTGGAGAGGTTATAACACCGGTATATTTTTTGTGTTCTAGAATAGCCAACAAAGACACATTTTATAGATTTAGGATATAATTTATCTAACCCAGAAGACAAGTCTTGAATGAAATAAGTGTAGCCAAAAACACAAGGAGTCATGGAGAATGTTATTTTGTTAGGATAGTGACAAGAGAATGAAATTTTTTATCTTGAATATAAGAGGGCATCCTATTAATCAGATGATAAGCACTTAACACAGTATCGGATCATAAATATTTTGAAATACTCATACAAATCATCATGGTTCTAGCAACATCCAGAATATGTCTATATTTGCGTTCAACAACTCTATTTTGTTAAGATGTATGAGAACAAGAGGTCTGATGAATAATCTCATTTTTGGAACAAAACGTAAATACATCTTTTTAACATATTCTATAGCATTGTCAGTACGAAGCACACGAATTGAAGTAGAAAATTGATTTTTTATTTGATTAAGGAAACGTTCAATAATAGTGAAAACTTCTGACCTTTCTTTTAGGAGATACAACTAAGGCATGCGAGAAAAGTCATCAACAAAAAGTAGAAAATATCTAAAACACTGAATAAATGGCACTCAACTAGGACCTCAAGCATCAGAATAGACTAACTCAAAAGTAGAACTAGTACGATTATTGATACGACTCTTAAAAGTAGCACGATGATGTTTATCTAACTTACAAGACTCAAACTAAAGAAGAAAAAAGGACTCAAAAGGAATAACAGACTGAAGTTTTTGCACCGAAGAATAACCAAAGCCCAGTACCAAAATAAAACTGGATCAGATTGACCTGCAACCAAACCCGTAGGGGCACTCGATTATCCAAATAGTATATGCCTTCTTGCTCATGCCCCGAACCAATCCTCTTCCTAGTCGATATGTCCCGAAACACACAATGAGAAAGAAATAAGTTATTTTAATATTATGTTTAGTAAACTGACTGATAGATAAGAGATTAATAAGAAATCGTGAAGCATATAGGACATCAGTAAGGGTCAAGGATGGAGTAGCATGAACTACCACATTGCCTAATAGAAATAAATGGGTATCATCAGCAATTTTAATAGAGGGGTGGACAGTTGACAAATTTAAGGAAACAAACTTTTGCTTAATACCTGTCATATAAGATGAGGTTTCAGAGTCTAATATCCTGGGCTTTTGAGGAGAGGCAGTATAGGCGTGCATACCTAAAGCAGATGCATAAGTCGCTGAAAGATTATTCTGAGAGAACTCTAGTTGTCGAAGCATATCATACTCCTTCTATGACAGGACAACCGTGGAAGGGTCAGAAAGAGTGGATGAAGAGTCCTGAGGAGTACCACGTGGGGTAAGAAGATTAGAATCAGATAGTTGTGCCCACTTTGGTCGATTAAATTTTTTCTAGCACTTTTTGAAGATGTGATTACTTCATCCACAATGCCTACATAGCCAGGGTTCTTTCTTAGAGGTACTCTGTCTGCCTCCATAAGAACCACGTTCACCTCCAACGAATCCATGTCTTCGTCCTTCAAAATCACGGCTATGACCACAACCTCCGTCACTCCAAGAAACCATGACAAACTGCCTAATGGATGGTGCAGAGAAAATTTTGGCTCCAGTAAATATTCGCATAACTCTCGAGAAAGTTCAGTCAACATGAGAATACTATCTCCTCCCAGTATCAACCCTGTACTAGGGATTGTAGTGTAAGACTCAAGCCATATAAAAACTGACACTGGGAGATCCTGACGACATCCTCTCAGCGTCGCCACATCAATAACAGCAGGTTGATGCATCTCTAACTCATCAATCAGATCTTTGAGTTCTCTATAGAACTTAGGCACGGATATCTCTCTGTTTGAGCTCAAACAGATATTCATAGATCTCAAACATCCTTGAAGTGTTCTTCTTATTGTCATATATCACCTTCAGTGTATCCCATATCTCCTTAGCAGTAGCCAGGAATATGACACTACCACTAATTTTCTCCTCCAGACTATTGAGAAAGCATGTCATTACAGAATAATCTTCAATGAGTCAGGTCACATATGTGAGATCTGTATCAGCAGATGGAGACCATAAGAGATGAGCCAATTTGTTCTGAGCGCCAATAAATATGGGGAACGCCTGCGCCTATAATAAGTAGTTCGAGCCATTCAACTTCATGGTAGTCCCCAACATCGTCTTGAGAACATAAGTCTCAATCATCGGAGAGGAGATCATGTTGGAGGATGAACTCGTAGTCTCAGCTAGTTGTAGAAATCACCAAAAATCAGTCGGTAGTGGTAAACAGCTAGTAATGAAAAGAAACAAGTAACTTAGGTACCAGATAGTACTATAAACAGCCACATTAGTATCAAGACCTAAATTATCAGCCTTAAATAGGCAGATCAGATGTAAAAATCTGATTTTTATGCATAAAATCGATCAGATCTCACCAGAGAAGTCTTGTAGCGCATAAAAAAAGTCAGATCAGATGTAAAAAAAAAAAAATCTGATTTTAGAGCAGTAAATAGAGCAGATCTCACCATGGGGCATTGTATAGCATCAAAGAATTTAGATGATTTAAAAATATGATTTTGAAGTACAACACCACCTTTTGGAGGGTATGGAAGTGGTGCGGCACCTTTGGAGAGTATGAAAGGGTCATGGTAATACTTGGAGATGGTATGGAGGTGGTGTGACAACTTTTGGAGATTATGAAAGTGATGCGACAGTACTTTGAGATGGTATGGAGGTGGTGCGGCAACATTTGGAGGGTATGGAGTGGTGGAGGCAGTACTTGGATGGTATGGAGGTGGTGGCGGCACTGTTGAAGGTGTGGAGGTGGTGCGGCAGCACTTGGAGGATGTGGGAGGGCGCATGCAAGAAGTGGGAGGGCGATGGTTGAGGAAAGGAAGGAAAATTTTGAGAAAAGTAGGAGAAGAAGATGGTGAATTTTAGGGTTAGGGTTTCTCTTCCTCTGATACCATGCAGAGAAATAAAAACCATCAAAAGTGATAATCTTTATTCATGTAGGAAGATATATATATATATATATATATAATATATATATATATATATATATATATATATATATATATATATATATATATATATATATATATATATATATATATAGAAGATAAGAAGGGCATATAGGTAATAACCTAATAACCCAATACTAATATCTCAATTTAACATGGAAAAACAAAGAGAGTACAGAAAAACTTAGAAAGAAACAAATTAGTAGAGAAGAAGAGGGAAAAGCATTTTGATTAAGGTGAGTCTTATCTCTCTCCATTTCTTCTTTGGAGTCTTTTTACTCCTTTAATGATCGTAGCAGAATCTTGTCACTCCTTGAAAATTTAGAGTTTTGTCACTCCTTGAAGTCTTAGTACTCCCCACGATTATTATAATATCGGAATTTATTACTCCTTAAAGTCCGGAGTTCTGTTACTCCTTGGTGTTTTGACACTCCCATCCATTCAAATTTTATTCCTCTCACATGATGTTTAATCAGGCACCTTATTTATGCCAATAGTCCAAAAATATAAATTAAGAAATTATCCAAATCAATAAAGAAATGATGATTTCGAGCCTTCACCTTCTAAAAGGAAAAGGAATTCGACAAATGGTAGAAAACTCTGGAATTATGGAGTAAGAAAACTTCTCGGAAAGAGTATAAAAACTTTGCATTTGGAGTAAGAAAACTCCTCAAATAATCTCACATTTTTTTTCAACAATTAGTTCAGACTTTGAAATTAGTGATTTAATGTGCAAAAAATTTGTGTGTGCATGGTGTGCAAAGAACTAGCGTGTATGAATGATAAAAATGACATCACGTCAATGACTAGGCCATTATATTTTGAGGTCTCATGCAAAAAGCAAAGTTTGGAGAAAGTATAATATATCATCACCAAATCATCAAAGCAGTGACAGAAAATAAACAAACCTCTGTCGTGCTTGGCTAGGATGACTGTTCACCGTGCCGAGCAGCACTCACCGACTCTTCATGCGATCCGCAAGCGTCGTCGACAGTCTCCATGCGGGATGCTGTCACCATGAGTGACACACAAACCTCGTCCTTGTCGACATTTGCTGCGGCCTTAGATTCTTTAATTTGTTTGCAAACCTCTCTTGATCGAATGGCTACAAGTTATCCTAGGGATAAACAAAAAGTAATCATAGTGATTCATTTAGTTTGAAATTGAAATCATATCTTTTACCTAGAAGTGTGATATCTTTAACCGAATCTTAACAAAGTTTGGTCGAGGCTTCCTTAATTCAACTCTTAAGAATATGAGATCAAAGGGACCATACAAATTATATTGTCATAAAATTCTTGGTTTCAAGCCCAAAGCCCGCATAGCCAAGAAAGGAGAAAGCACAATGCAAAAATAAAAAATTGAAATTAATAAAAACATAGATTAAAATCCAAGACATCAGACAACTAGCATATGAGCTATTCAGAGTATCCCAATGACAATCAAATTCATTCTCAGTCATAAGCTAGACTTGGTCGACCTAGTTGAGCTCTTTTTGGCTAAATTCACATCGACAACTTGTCTTGAAAGGGATGAATTTTTGTAACATCAAGACTAAATGTGAAACGAAAATGCAAACTCTAAATCACCCAAGTGTTTTGTATTCAGATCAAAATTACATATGACAAACTCAAATTGGCTAAAGATCGATCCCTATAAATCAAATGGGATTATCACATTCCATTTAATCTTGAACTTTCAATAGAAATTTTATCTGTTCCAAGAAAATACAATAAAAAGGAGTATATAATAAATCCTTGGACCGAAATGTCCTTAAACTAAAAGTACCAAATTTCATCAAACATGGACCGAGATGTCCTTAAAATAAATGTCAACATCTCATCATATTTTAAGGCCTAAGTGTGAAATCCTAGGGACCAATGTGTTTTTAAACAAAAAAATGAAAAGAAACAAAAGAATAGAATACAAAAATCCCAAGACCGAAACATCCTTAAACTAAAGTGATATTTAAAGAGACTGGAATGTCTTAAAACCAAAATCAAGCTAAAAGGTTTCCTACCTCCAGTTGAATGTTTACAATTCCTAATTCTGCAAATTTCTAAGGGATTACTATGTACACTAGCAGTATGCCCACGGTTAAGCCTTGTCATCTATAATAGATGCAATAAAATGATATTTTGTCTCTTATTTATTTTTTGATGACGTGCATATACATCTTTAATCGAAGGTTTCTCTTAAACACAGAAAATAATTAACAGTAGACTCTTGGGTCTATTGGAAGCTTTGAACTGCAAATAATAAAATCCTATCCCATAGGAAGAATTTGATGGTACAACTATTTCTATCTCAATCAGATATATGTTATAGAGATAGACAATTTTTACCTTACAAACTGGAGATAAGTGGTCATGATTGGTGAATACCATGCGACCATCTTATTAATTTTTTTTGCAGAACGAACTAGTTCTTGATCATCCCTTATTTCCACTGAAATCGCCCTATGAACCCACACACCACCAACACCACCACCATCAAACCAAAAAATTAAAAAAAGAAAAAGAAAAACAATTATTGTCTCATCATTGATGATTTGTGTAATAAAAAAAATATATATATTGTTCAGAAGATTTTGTAGAATCCCAATAGGAGGTTGTATCTTAACTACTACTCATTTTTATGTTGCAACAAGAAAGAATAGTGAGCCTTTTATTTTGTTTATTTGCTTTTTCTCTTTCTAATTTGAGGTACTTGACAGTTGATATCTTATTGCTTTTATTCCAACATAATGTCTTACAGAGACAAACAATGTCGATGATGTATCGAATTATTGGGCAAGCACTTGAGCAAGCAGGTCTTTCTGAATGTAACCATCCACAAGATTTTTTGAATTTTTATTGTCTTGGTCAGCGTGAACCTGAATTGAAGGAAAAGTCCTTTTTGGTGAATAATCCTACTGATAATAGTGCATTGGTATGCTTTCTTTTGCTTTTCCTACCTATTTTTTTTATCAAATTACTTGACTTGGTAAATATAAAGAAAATTGTTGTTAGCTCCTTCAGTGTCCAAGCAATTATCCTTTAAACTCTGTAGCCTTGTTTTGTTCTGTTTGTTTGGTTTTTTTGTGTGTCTCGGGTTGGGTTTTTTTTTTTGGATGGGGGGGAAGGGGGATTGGTTGATGCATCTTTTAAGGGTGTGTTTGCCATTGCTTGGGAAAGAGCTTTCACTTTTTTTAAAGAAAATAAGTGCTTATTAAAAACGGTTAGGTGTTTGGTTAATAGACCAAAAAGAAGACTTTTCAAATAAGCATCAGCTAAAAAGTTGCAGTTTGAAGAAGCCAAAAAATCTTGCTTCTCCCAGCTACAGAACCAAAAGCCACCCACAATGATCTCATTTTTTTTCTTACATGATCTCTCATGCAATCTAGCATCGTAACTGAGAATTTCTATTTTTCTTTGTATTTTTCCCATGAAATCTTATCTAAACTTTCTCTCTCATACATTAATTCTTATCCAAACTATTCTGAACAAATTATTCAGATATTAATTCTTATTGATATGCACTTAAAGTTTTAAAATTACCGAACACTATGAGTCTTGTAAAAGTCTTTTTCTAAAAGGGCTTTTGAATAGTCCTTTTATAAAAGGACTTATCTACAAGCACAAGCAATGGCAGGCATGCTAAGCCTTTGCATTTCTCTTTCTATCTGTAGCTTACCATATCCACTAAAAACTTAATACTGCATAATCTAAAAGTAATGAGTTTTCGGATAGAAATAGTAAATGATGACTAGAGTAGAAATGCAGGTGTGAAAAAGAACTTTCAGGAAAGAGAGAGGTTTTAACAATAATGCATAAAAAATGTAGAGTGTCTAAAAGAAATTTATTTAAATTTGATGGGGCCAAAAGTCTTGCCATAATTAAAATTACCTTAAGATGGCTTTTCAGCTAGACTGCATGGAACTATATTTTTGCATGCCAATAACAATCAACGCATGTGTTTGGTAATACATATTCTAGTTTAAAGATTTTTTTTATTTAAGATTTAGCTAAAACAAGAAAAGTTAATGGTAACTATTTCTCTGAGATAGACTTTTGCCATTCCGCAAGGGTTCGAGGTCGAATCCTTCCTACTCAAATGTCAACATCCGACATTCAAATACAAGATCCACATTGTTGAAGTTGATCTATATTATTTCAAGTATTTATAAATAAAAAATTAAGTGTTTTAAATACTTTTTTCCCATGTATCAAGTAGAGAAAAACGGCTTAAATAGTGAGTTGGTTAGTTTAACGGTGTAGAATATTTAAAACCTCACAAAATTGGTTTGTAGGGATTTTTAAATGTTTAGATCATGATCAAATTGTCGGATCGAGAATTTATATGTCTAAAGACATAGATCTAACCAACTCACTATTTTTGGCCATTTATTTTGCGCCGCTTGATGGATGGGCAAAAAGTATTCATAATACTTGATTTTTAGTTTATAAATACTTGGAATAATATAGATCAACTTCTACGGAGTAGATCTTATATTCGAATGTCGGATGGTTGTATTTGAGTGAGAAAGATTCGTGCCCAAATCCTTCCGGAATGACATAAGTCTATCTCCTATTTCTCTAGGGAACTAGAAGATGTTGCCTTTCTGCTATGTTCTACACATTTATTCAAAGCCAGAGCATAAGTACTTTAGTAATATCCACATCATCCTTTATAAATTCAAGGTACTAATAATTTGATAAAGTTTTTTGTTTTTTTAAAAATTTGTTAAGCAAGGAAAAAAAATTTCCTTAAAAGAAGCAAAAAAAAGAAAAGAAAAAAGAAATACTTTAGTTGGTTGTTAGGTGTTGTATATTGTCTCCAATTATATTTGATCCATGTGTTAACTGTTGATAAAATTAGTCAATCAACATCCAATGCTTGTTTGTGATGACAAATCTAATAACTAATCAAGGTAGAATCCATGACTTCAAATCAAGAATGGTTGGTGCAATTTGGTTCCATTTATGTCCAGTCTTTTCACTTTGTCCTACCTTCACAATCTGATGTTCAAAAGCCCCAAATAAACTTACAAGAGGAGAAGAAAATCATATACTTTTATATAAAGATATTTAAGATGCTTGTCAAAAGAGTTACTTCATGCCTTTCGTGGACATTACCAAGCTCATTGCACCACAAAACAATAATCCCACTTGAGAGACCTTGTGTAGGGACGACCAAGGATTGCCACTGCCACCAAAACACTGTGTAACAACATGAGTTGACTCCAAAGAAAGCCTAGTAAAAATGATCAAGCTCAGCTTAAGAGTCCATCAAAGTCATAGAAGATGGTCTAAGAAGGACGACTTCCTTCCTCCCAGGCAACTTCGTACGAGCATCATCATTGACCAGGGATAGTTGAATTGACACCACCCACTCCTATAACATCATCATTGCAATCCACTAAGCTAGTTGCATTCTCCTATCTGGAGTCTTGTAAATTAACTGTTGTTGTGCAACGCAACCTCTGGGCTCTAAGGTCTTTGCATACTTCCACTCAATAATTGAAGAAGATTTTTGTTGTCCACAGATTTTGGATCAAAGTTGTCAAAACCAAAACCTCATGATCCCTGTGAAGGCGAAACAAGCTGCTCCTTCAAGATGCATCCTAGTGATTAGCAAGGCACATGAATAACCCTTGTTGCTAAGCTCTTACCTCTGACAAGCCATAGAAAGAATTTAAAATTACAAAATATCTAGCCTTTCTTACTAATTAATATCAGTATCTTCTTTCGATGACAGCCAACACACACACACATACTTGGCTACTTCTGGAAGGATTTGAGAGTGAGTCCTTCCCACTCAATTCAATGCTACGGTATTTAAATACAAAATCTATTCTGTTGAGATTGATCTACATTATTTAAAGTAATTAAAATACAAAAATAAAGTGCTTTGTAGTTTTCTTATTCATGCATTAAGTAGACACAAAATAGACAGCCGAAAGTGACATATAACTTAGATCTATGACTTTAAACATACAAATTCTCGATCCGGCTATTTGATCATGATCTAAACATTTAAAAACTCTCACATAGCAACGTTTGTTAGGTTTCAAATATTCTACACCGTTAAACTAATCAACTCACTGTTTCGATCGTTCATTTTGCGTCTACTTGATGAATTTGTAAAAAATATTTAAAATACTTGAATTTTAATTTTTAAACATTCTTAATAATGTAGATCAATTCCAACGGAGTGGATCTTCAATTTGAATGATCTATGTTGAATTTGAATGGGAAGAATTTATCTTCATATTCTTTCCAAAGGACCCAAGTTTGTTTATATATATGTAGGGCCAGAATTAAAAAAATAAACCTCTCCTAAAAAGACCTATTGAACAACTCCAAAAAACTCCTAAATTAAATAAAAGCAGCTGACCACATCAAACAACCATTGACTCAAAAACTAAGTTCAACATGACTCAAACTTGAACTTAAATAAGCACGGTTTAAAATCTCAATATTCATATTGGAATTGGCCAATGATTTTAGTATCAATGTCGTTAATATTGGTCGTCAATGCAATATCGGCTCCGATATTGGCCGGTATTACATGATTAATATCGTATCTATTACTTAAAAACCCTATATGATATTGATGATATGTATCAGAATGCGCTGATATTTGAAATCATGTAAATGAATCTCATGAGAAAGATTAGAACACACATCAAATACCTGTAAACTGAAACATACACATCAAAGATCAAGCTCTCTCCTCCACGCGTCTAGTGAATGGACACGATTGCCATCATCAACCCTTGGCAAAATGGATGAACTGCCATTTGTACCTTGTTATCCAATTGCATCAAGCATTCCCAAGTATGGTATGAGAAAAGAATAGCCGAGCTTCTTGCTAATTTATAAGAAAGTTGCATCTGGACATGGTACCTCTATTTATATTTTTATTTATTATTTATTTTGTGGTGAGAAAACTGGACATGGAACCTCTGAAGTGTTGTAACTGGACACATCTTAGTTTACATATTTGGATATTTGCTTCCCCGAAAGCCAGCAGCAGGTCTTTGACTCGGGTTACAGTAGTTTTATCAACCACTAGTGACAATTTCCGTATTCTGTTAAATTTGCACAAAATTGAGTTGGTGTGAAATTAGGGTATGGTGGGAACTGTATTGCTTCTCCAGCTTATACATCCTCAGAACGCAAGGGCTCTCTGAAAAAAATTGGATTATGCATCTTTGTTTTATTTTGGCTAGAGCTTTCATGCCTGTTGTAGAGTTTGTTACTCGTGATGTAATCAACAGAGTTTGAACAGTTATTGCTTTCTTAGCCCTTTCCTAGAAATTTACTACTTTTGTGACCATTGCAACTCCTTTTGCAGCGCTTAACTCAGAAATTCCGCAGATTTATGATATATGTGCATGCCAAAGGGATGATTGTCGATGATGAATATGTAATCCTTGGATCCGCCAATATCAACCAAAGATCTATGGATGGGTCAAGGGATACTGAAATTGCGATGGGTGCTTATCAGCCGCATCATACATGGCTGGGAAGGGTAGTCATCCACATGGACAGGTTTGTAATGTTTGTTTGTTATCCTTACTAGAGGGAATGTTTAATAATGTCACTTCAAAATTCTAAAAATAAATAGGGATAAAATATATCTTATCTGTGTACGTTTACTTAAATGCAAAAACCATCATAACAAACCTGTTAAATAATAATTAGTTTTTTAAAACAAAGAGCATAGTTAGTGATTTTGATCTTTATTTCCTGTGCGTGAAATTCATATTTTCCACACTAAGAACATAATGATAAAGTAAACCTGAGCTGTGTATGTGTATCTGAATGTGAGTTTGTGATTATCAGCTTACACATTCTTCTTTCAGTGGTTCATTTCCTTTTTCTTAATTTCGATTATAAAATACGCTCACTGTAGTAGTTTCACGTCCATGTGAGATTTTCCTTCTCCTAATTAACTGAACGATTTAACGGCTACAGGTTTATGGGTATCGAATGTCTCTTTGGGCCGAACATTTGGGCAGCCTAGAAGACTGTTTCCAAGAACCAAGTACCATCCGCTGTGTTAGGCGTGTTAACGAACTAGCTCAAGAAAACTGGGAGACTTACATAGCCCCTGAGAACAAGAGGATGAAAGGGCACTTGATGAGGTATCCAATTCACGTTGACAGAAGTGGAAGAGTCCGTGCCTTATCAGGGTATGAAACCTTCCCTGATGTTGGTGGCAAGGTGCTCGGAGCACATACTTCGCTTCCAGATGCTCTGACGACATAGTTTTTCGGATAAGTAAAGCAAGAAGGTTTAAACAATTTAAACTCCAAGGAGCTGAATTGTTTTGCTCGAGAATGTTGAGGTTAAAGAATCAATGCAGGAAGCAATTCCCAGAAAGTGCTTGGATGGAGGACTAAAACAGAGTTACACTCACAGAAGATTGTCGTTGTAGTGTTCTATCTTTGATATCCAGACAAATACATGTTTTTTTAGAAGAACTGGACTGGATTCTGTGAGAGCTGGAAAGATGTAATTAATAGGTTTCATTGCACTAGTGGCAATGATCCTGAAAGCCTAAGTAGTATTGTTGTGTGCAAACACGCAAGGTGAACGATGCAAAATCACTCTCTTTGCTTGGATCAATTAGCTAATATGGGTCTGCGAAGCTATTATTCGAAAACATGATAGAAAAGAAAATTGTCTGAATGGAAATTATTTATACTAAGACTTAGGTGGTAAAGGTTTTAGCCTGTAAGAGTGTTTTTAAAAAAAAAAACAAACTTCTTCTTTTTAAATTATTTTTACTATCATAAATATACTCTCTTGAGCTCTAGTTCAAGTGGTAACTTATAAATCTAACATACTGGAGATTAAAATTCAAGTCTTATTGGGTGTAATATTATTTTTTACTTTTTTTTCCTCTTGTCATATTATATTTACGTTTATACTGAAATTCTTATTACATTTACCCTCACACTTGAATAACATCTTGCTTCCGCCACTGTTTGTAAGAGTATTTCTTTTTAACCTTCTCCTTTTTAGTAATATCACTCTGGCGATTATATTTTCTTCTATGGTAAATGTTTTAGTTTGTAAGAGCATTTTCTTTTTAACTTTCTTCTTTTATATTTTCTGCTGCGGTAACTCTGTGGTAAAGGTTTTAGTTTGTAAGAGTTTTTTTTTTTTTTTTAACTTTCTCCTTTTTATTGACATACTTTCGTTATTATATTTTCTTCTGTTTATAGCAACAAAGAAGCTAGCAAGTAGGTTTTACTTCTGTCCATCTCTTACTATTTGTTGTTAATCCAATAAAAGTCCATTTAAAAATAGTCAAATGCACACTAGAATGAATTAAAAGCCACTTTGTCAAAATTAATTAAGCACAATTTGTTAGATAGGGATGGGCGACACTGGAGGGCTCTCACATATCAGATATTAATAAATGTAGTCTATTTACAATATTTCATAATCAAAATCTATGCATCTAGATAGTCAATCTCAAGATGAAAAAATTGCCGTATCGGCTAATTAAGTTAGACAAAAGAGCAATGGCTTTACGTAGTTCACTTTGGTTGTTGAGAATACCACCACCTTCTGGCAGGCAACAGACAGGTAACTAGTTTGATTATGCTGTTGAAACAATCATCTTCTCAACCAGCCCAAATGGTCATACGAAAGTGACATTCTGTTACTCATTAACAGTTACAAGACCATTCAACTTAGGGTACTGTTTGGTTATCGTAATTGACCGTAATTTGTAAGTCATAATTGAAAAAGTCTTTTACAGTTGTAAATGAGTTACATGCATGTAAGCTTTACGATGTTTGATTGGTAATATAAAGTTGTAAGTGAGAAAGTGTAATGTGTTTTACGGTATTTGATTGTCATAATGTGTAAGTCATAAGTGAAAAAGTTGACCATAAAATTAACTATTTGGTGATTTAAAAAGTTTTGAAATTGCAAATAAATAATAAAAATGTTAAATATTAAAAAAATTAATATTAACATAAAAAAAATAATACAAATTTGCAGGACCACAAAATTAACTGTAAGTGGACTGTAAATGAGTGGTAGTTGGGTTGCAAGTGAGTGATAGTTGAGTTGTGTAAATTTTTTACGAATTACGGTCTAAACAAACGCCGTAGTTATAATTGGGTTGTAAGTCATTTACGAATTATGGAGTTTTATGACTTTTACGACGAAACAAACAGCCCCTTAGTAGAAGGCAAATGCTACATGGATGCATGACAAATACTCCACTGTTGAGGATAGGATATTTTCCATAAACTCATACCTTTCTCGGCCGTTTGGTTAAGATTAATCATAGTATCTGTTCTTATCAATTTAACTCAAGAAGATGATGTATGCAGCCAACTACCCATGTATTATACATTTGGAACTGTGACTAAATAAAACACTACGTATCAGTCTCTTTTGAGTCCATGCATGGGAGCCTACAAAATGTAAACCCAAATAACTTGATTCTTAAATTATAGGCGTTTTCCTTTTCTTTTCTCTCCTTTCTTATTATTATAACATTACACATGTAAGGAGAGTTTTTTTCGTGTCATATTATACCAATCTATAGTTGGGCGAGAGTGCAACAAAAGCGAGCACACCAAATTGCAGTTGGTTGGCTGAAGGATTAATGAAGATAACGTCAAATCTAGATCGAAACTGAAAAATCAATTGGAGATAAAAGAGAATTGGGGATCCGCTGCTCATCTCCCTAAGAATCTGGCCAGATCCTTGCCACGGATTTGCGGCAATCCTTGCAGATTCACGATAATCTAGTAATATCTGGGAGAGCGTTTGCTCCCTTTATTTTCGTATGCTATTTGGTCATTTCCCCTATAAATACCTATAATTGTGAAGGTAAATGTAAAGGCTGAACAGGCTTTGACAAGAGAGTTATGTGTTGTAATACGAGTTTAGAGAGAACAAAGAGATTTGTAATGATGATTCTTCAATGAAATTCAGCATTCTTTTGTTAAGATCGTGCACTGAATTTTCTCTGTTCCTTCTCTATGCTGCATTTCTATTTTTTTATTTCATATTTTATTATATGCTTTGATTTCATGCATGTCATCTTCTCTTTGCGGTTTCTAGTGCTTCTACTTCACTTACTTTCATCATTGGTCAAAGGAGAGAGACTTCAAGGAGACAACAGTGAACCAAGCTTTGAGTCGATTTCGAGTTTTAACTATCTCTTCCCTTCCTCTCACTTTCTTTCTTCCTTCATCTCTTTACTTATTTAGTCTTCACATTGGTTAGTATTTTTCTTTTCTTACTTCGTATTCTTAATGCTCTTACTTCTTTTTCTTAATGCTTAAAGAGGTTTAATTCTAAAACAAAGACTCCAACTATCCATTCACAATTTTTCAAACTAGATTAAGATTGGATTTAGTTTTTCAAAAATCAAGTTGAATAATTCTCTGTGGATTCGACTCTCTTCTTGCCACAATACGATTCTTCTAAAGAATTCTAGTAAGAATAGGTTTTTTATAATTTGTAAGTGATTCAAATAATGATGGAGTTTTTCATGACTTTTGAACTGCGAACAATTTTTGACGCCGTTGCCGGGGACATGTAAAAAAAAATCTGTTTTTGAAAATCGACATTTAATCTTTTCTAGTTTTTCTTCAAAAAATTCAAAATTCAAAATTAAAAAAAATTCTTTTTCTTATTCTTTACCATCCATGAGATTTAACTTTCAAACTTGTCTTTTTGCAGGGATATTCTATGGACAACGGAAGATTTGCACAAATAACAAAGGAGCTTGCTTGCTAAATAATTGCATGTTAAATAAAAAATTGCTTACTTCAGAGTCGTCGAGAAGGTTGCATCCTTCTAACTCTACCTATGAATCTCCTGTCAGTGGGGTTTTGGAAGTCCTTTGATTGCACTTGTGCTGCATTAGTGCATTCTGCCTAAAAAGATCTTAAGAGCTGTCCCCCTCACATAAGGTTGGGATTTCAATATCTGTTTCTTGGCTCAAAAATAAAAACCGCATATAATTTTTTTCTAAACTTGAACTAATTTTAAAATCAATTAGAATGCGACCCGAGGATTTCGAGCTCATTAAGTGGATCCATTGTGGGAATACTCTGGTGATTACTTTCAAGCTTTAGAAGAGGAACTTCCTTATCTTAGAAAGGGTGACTTAACCATTGCAGCGGTGCTTAGATCGGGGGAAGGATTGAATCACTTGTTTGATGGCTTTAACCAGTGAGCTCACAATCTGTCCAACCCAATTAGGAGCTGTCTAATTAGAAAGAATTTATTCTCTTAAGATTAGTAGTTAAAAATTGATTACCTTCAATTTAAGCTCAAGATAAGAAACAACTTGTTTGGAACTGCTTAGTTGAGTCAATTGTGTGCAATCTTTTCTAGAACTTAAGGTTCTTTCTTCAGGGCAGTACTCTGGTTAATGTGACAGTCGGTTCGTATTAATGATCATTTAGAGTCCATTATTGTTTCCAACCCTGTTGACACAATGAGTGATACAATTCAACTTGTCAGATGACCTTCAAAGATTACATGTATCCTACAGGGTCCACTCAACTTTCATGTATCACTTTGTCACCCCTTACGGCAAATTTTGAGATCAAATCTGGCAGGATACAGATGCTGCCTATTTTTCGAGGGTTTGACTGACGAAAACCCGTAACAACATATTAGGGAGTTTGAGGACATTTGTGGAGCAATCACCAAATGACAGAGGAATCCCTAAAACTTAGGTTGTTCCCATTCTCCCTAAAGGTAAAAATCCAAGCCTTGGTTACTTTCTCTCCAGTTTGAAACAATCACCAATTGGGTAGATCTACCTGAAGTCTTCTATAAGAAATTCTACTCAAAGCAGGTGTCATGAACCGCTCCATCTTGGTCCACTTGGGCTCACCTTGGGCTCATTTCATGTGGTGAGAGATTCTAGAGTCTTCTTGGATAATATTGTAAATACTATGTAAATGGGATATTCTCTAAAAGATTCCATTAGAGGAATATTCCATAGGAGATTCCTAGAGGATTCTAGAAACAAGATATTTAGGGATGAATATAAGGAAGGTTCTAGATATTCTAGAAGCCTCCAATTCTAGAGAATTATTGTACAAGGCCTTGGCTATAAATAGGGGTCAAGGGTGCTCATTTGTAATCATCAAGGAAAAGCAAACAATACAAGCTTCCACTTCTCCAAGTGTTCTCTCTCTTGAGTGAGTGAGTGTGAGGGTTAGGCTGACTTAGCTTCGCTTCTAAGAAGAAAGAGCGAGTTAAGTGCCGCACGGGTTCGAGTGGTTCGAAGTCAAAGAATCCGCCCGTGATAGTTGGTATCAGAGCTTGGTTCGAGAGTGATAATGTCGAGCTCCGATCTTCTTTCCGAGGTAGTTGGAGCTGTCAATCCAAAGGATGCCCCCAAGCCTCGTAGGGAGAAGTCCCGAGATGTCATGACGACGCTGGAGGCACGATTAGCTAAGATGGAGCGTACCGTGGCGGATAAGCTGGAGGCTTACGACGAGCGCATCGAGAAGCTAGAGTCTGTGGGAGACGAGCTTCAGGAGGAGATGCGGTCGGCCTTGAATTCCACCGTCGACATGTTGCAGCAAGGGGACGCTTCCCTGAGGGAGGAGAACGCGGTTCTGCGGAATCACGTGGAGGTACTCTTGAAGGAGTTGGCCGAACTCAATGGAAGGGTCGACCAACATGATGTCGCATTGGCAACTCGAGGTATGGTGTCGCATCCTCTTATGGCTAAAGATGTGCCCAAGCCGAAGCCTTACAAGGGGTCTCGGAATGCTCGGGAGATTGATAACTTCCTTTGGAGCATGGAAGTCTACTTCAATGCTGTCGGATTTCGAGATGATGCATCCAAGATTCAAGCTGTGCCTCTTTACCTTGAAGACATCGCTACGTTGTGGTGGCGGAGGCGATGTGAAGATATGAAGAAGGGCACGTGTTCCATCAACACATGGGAAGAGTTCAAGGCGGATCTTAAGCGGCAGTTCTATCCGGAGAATGCCGAGGACGAGGCCCGAGGTAAACTCCGACGCCTTACTCAAAAAGGTTCCATTCGTGACTATGTCAAAGAATTTTCAGAACTACTGCTGGAGATCCCCGACATGGGCGAGAAAGACTCCCTATTCTCGTTCATGGATGGCCTCTCTGGATGGGCCAAGATGGAACTACAAAGGCGAGGAGTCCAAACCCTTGCCCAAGCCATGCAAGTAGCCGAGTCTCTTATCGAGTTCAAGAAGATGGGAGATTCATCCAAACCAAAAGACAAGAGGGGCAAGCCTGCTAAAGGTGGGGGAGAAAAGGAGAAACCATCTAAGGAGTTCCCACCTAAGCCAGCATTTGAGAAGGGAAAGTTTCGTGGCAACGTCAATGGAGGAAGCGATCGTCCGAAGAAGTTAGCATGCTACTTTTGCGGAGATCCCCACAAAGCCATAGACTGTCCTAAGAGGGCTAATCTCGCTGCTCTTGTCCAAAGAGAAGAAGAGAAGCAAACGGAGGAGACTAGACTCCACTCACTTCGTCTCCTCAATGCGATCAAGGCAAAGGTAGATGAAAGGCCTCGAGGGGCAATGTTCGTTGAGACAACCATTTCCGGTAAGACCTTCAAGGCCCTTCTAGATACTGGTGCTTCTCATCTTCTTATTTCAAGTGATGTTGCAAGAAAGTTGGGTCTTAAGATCTCTAAAGGAGGAGGCACCATTAAGGCCGTCAACTCTAGTCCCACTCCTATCGATGGCGTAGCTCACAAGGTGGATGTGAGCATAGGGGAGTGGCATGGCCAGGAGAACCTGACAGTCGTAACCATGGACGACTTCGATGTGGTGCTTGGCTTAGAGTTTCTGGACAAAGTGAAGGCCGTGTTGGTTCCCTACACCAACACCATGTGCATCCTTGAGGGGAAGGCGTGCACAGTTCAGATCAAGCGGGAGAGTGTATCATCTAAAATGCTCTCGGCATTACAGATATCCAAGGGAGTTCGACGTCATGAGCCGACCTTTCTTGCTACAATTAAGGTGGAGGAAGGCTCAAAGGAAGGAGAGGACGTGCCCAAGGAGATCCGAGGCGTCTTGGAAGCCTACAAGGACATCATGCCCGCCAGGCTGCCAAGCAAGCTTCCACCTAGGAGAGAGGTGGACCACAAAATCGAGCTCGAGTCCGGAACTCGACCCCCGGCCATGGGTCCTTATCGCATGGCGCCACCAGAACTGGAAGAACTTCGAAAGCAGCTGAAGGAGTTGTTGGATGCCGGATATATTCGTCCGTCGAAGGCTCCCTATGGTGCACCAGTGCTCTTCCAGAAGAAGCACGATGGTTCGTTGCGGCTTTGCATCGACTACCGAGCGCTAAACAAGATCACGGTGAAAAACAAGTACCCTATTCCTCTGATAGCGGACTTGTTTGACAGGTTGGGTCAAGCAAGATACTTTACCAAGCTTGACTTACGCTCGGGATATTATCAAGTGCGGATTGCAGAAGGAGATGAATCGAAGACCGCGTGCGTGACCAGGTACGGATCGTATGAGTTTCTAGTTATGCCATTTGGTCTCACCAACGCACCGGCCACATTCTGCACTCTGATGAATAAGGTGTTGGAGCCCTTCTTGGACCATTTTGTGGTGGTCTACCTGGACGATATTGTGGTTTATAGCCAGACCATGGACGAACATGTGGAGCACTTGAGGCAGGTGTTCCAGGCCCTCAGAAGCAACGAACTTTACGTGAAAAGGGAGAAGTGCTCGTTCGCACAAGAGGAGGTGATGTTCCTCGGCCACACCATTGGAAGAGGAAAGATTCGGATGGATCAAGCCAAGATCCAGGCCATATTAGAGTGGGAACCTCCTACCAAGGTGACGGAGCTGCGATCTTTCCTTGGCTTGGTAAACTACTATCGGAGATTCATCAAGAGCTATTCGGCGATGGCTGCTCCACTTACCGACTTGCTAAAGAAGAATTGGCTTGGGATTGGAGTTCGAAGTGCCAAGGGGCGTTCGAGTCTTTGAAGAGAGCTGTGACGGAGGAACCAGTTCTCGCACTACCCGACTTCAGCAAGCCATATGAAGTGCACACCGACGCGAGTGACTTCGCGATTGGAGGGGTGTTGATGCAGGAAGGACACCCTGTGGCCTATGAGAGTCGGAAGCTCAACGATACCGAGAGGCGGTATGCCGTACAGGAGAAGGAGATGACAGCTGTGGTTCACTGCCTTCGAGTATGGAGACACTACCTACTTGGTTCGAGGTTCGTGGTGAAGACGGATAATGTGGCCACCAGCTACTTCCAGACCCAAAAGAAGTTGTCTCCCAAGCAGGCGCGATGGCAAGACTTCCTAGCCGAGTTCGACTATGTGCTGGAGTACAAACGGGAAGAATCAATTTAGTAGCAGATACACTAAGTCGAAAGGCTGAGTTTGCTGCTATACTAAGTCATCCTCAGAGTCCCTTACTTGACCGCATCAAAGAAGGCTTGACTCAGGACCCTACAGCCAAGAATATGATGGAATATGCTAAGGAGGGTAAGACTCGGAGGTTCTGGCTAGAAGGAGATCTGCTTTATACAAAGGGGAGGCGGTTGTACGTGCCGCTGTTCGGGAACCTAAGGAGGGAGCTTCTCAAGGAGTGTCATGACTCCCAGTGGGCAGGACATCCAGGTGTGCACCGTACATTAGCTCTCACAGAAGAAAATTATTATTGGCCTCGCATGAGGGATGATGTTGAGGCCTATGTGAAGACTTGTCTTGTGTGCCAACAAGACAAGACGGAGCAAAGGGTACCGGCCGGATTGCTGGAACCACTACCGATTCCAGAGCGACCTTGGGAAAGCATCTCCATGGACTTCATCATGGGCTTACCCAAGTCCGAGGGGTGCAATATTATTATGGTGGTAGTCGACCGGTTCTCAAAGTATGGTATCTTCATTCCAGCCCCAGCCAAGTGTCCAGCCGAAGTAGCAGCCCCACTATTCCTGAAGCATGTGGTGAAGTATTGGGGTTTGCCAAAGACGATCGTGAGTGATCGAGATGGCCGCTTCACAGGCAGGTTCTGGACGGAGCTTTTCAAGCTCATGGGGTCGGACTTGAACTTCTCCACTAGCTTTCACCCTCAGACGGATGGCCAGACAGAGCGGGTGAATGGCTTGTTGGAGGTCTACCTGAGGCACTATGTGAGTGCCAACCAGCAGGATTGGGCGAAGCTTCTGGATATAGCCCAGTTCTCCTATAACCTACAGAGGAGTGAGTCTACCGGGAAGAGTCCGTTCGAGATCGTTACTGGACAACAGCCGCTCACTCCCAACTCTATTGCTATAGGCTATAAGGGAAATAGCCCGGCTGCCTACAAATTTGCTAAGGGATGGCAAGAGCAGAACGAGCTGACGCGTTCGTGTCTGAGCAAGACGGCCAAGAGAATGAAGAAATGGGCTGATAAGAAGTGAAGACACATTGAGTATCAGGTTGGTGACCTAGTCCTTGTCAAGCTTTCTACTTTGGATCGACACAAGGGACTACACAAGAGCCTGATTAGGAAGTATGAAGGCCCATTTCCTATTGAGAAAAGAGTGGGGAACGTAGCCTACAGGGTACAACTCCCCCCAACAGTGAAGTATCACCCGGTCTTTCATGTGAGCATGTTAAAGCCTTACCATAAGGATGTGGAAGATCCGGATCGTGGAAAATCCAGTCGAGCACCAGCAGGAATTCGCATGGAGTTCGACAAGGAAGCAGAGGAGATCATAGCGGACAGGACGGTTCGTGAAGCAAACAACCACCCAAGGTTGGAATACTTCGTGAAGTGGAAGGGATTGCCAGATAGCGAGAGCAGTTGGGAACCGGCACGAGCTCTTTGGCAGTTCGAGGACTTGATCGAGAAGTTCCATCGGGAGAAAACTCAGCGATGAGGGCATCGCTCGGATAGGTGGGGGAGAATGTCACGAACCGCTCCATCTTGGTCCACTTGGGCTCACCTTGGGCTCATTTCATGTGGTGAGAGATTCTAGAGTCTTCTTGGATAATATTGTAAATACTATGTAAAGGAGATTTCTCTAGAAGATTCCATTAGAGGAATATTCCATAGGAGATTCCTAGAGGATTCTAGAAACAAGATATTTAGGGATGAATATAAGGAAGGTTCTAGATATTCTAGAAGCCTCCAATTCTAGAGAATTATTGTACAAGGCCTTGGCTATAAATAGGGGCCAAGGGTGCTCATTTGTAATCATCAAGGAAAAGCAAGCAATACAAGCTTCCACTTCTCCAAGTGTTCTCTCTCTTGAGTGAGTGAGTGTGAGGGTTAGGCTGACTTAGCTTCGCTTCTAAGGAGAAAGAGCGAGTTAAGTGCCGCACGAGTTCGAGTGGTTCGAAGTCAAAAGAATCCTCCCGTGATACAGTGCACTGCTTCTGTACGTCAAGCCCTTAACACCTTTCATTAAATATAAGGGGAGACATTTTCACGTGTTTTGAGAAATTTAAGGACCTTTTGCTTGAGTGTCCCCGCATGGATTTGGAAAAATCCGGCTGATCTAAATATTGTATGATGGCTTATGATCATACACGTGCATTACATGTTTTCATATCATAGATGTCACATTTTTGCATTTATATTAACATAAAGCCCTACTAATTAATGTATTTTCATGTTTAGTGACATACATGTAATTAAGAAAGAAAAGAGAAAGATTGACAGATTTATCCAATTAAATCCAAAAGTTCAAAAGAAAGGGGATCGATTCAAATTCAGAAGTTCTAAAAGCCGAGTATATCAAATAAGATAATGTCTTCCAAATTCAAGAGAAAAATGGATTTTTTGAAGACCATAACGGTTTCGCTGAGGTTTAAAGGATGGATCGTCAATTTTAGAGCAGAAAATTCAAAATCCAAGCAGATAAAAAGATAGAGGATAAGTGGACAGACAAGCCCCCTAGATCCTGGCCCTACGGTCAGGATCTGGCCACAAAAACGTGGCAAAACCTTCGTTTTCGCGGCTTGTTAGCTGAATCAAGGGGAGCGCCAGCTTCCCCAATCTTTGTACGCATCCAATACTCCTGTGTCTTCCTTATAAATTGCCCGCACCTCAAAAGCAGAAGGACACCACTCCAGAGAGCGCTTTAGTTTAGTTTTTTTTCTTTTCTTCTTTAATGTAATTCTTATTTTTTTTATAACTTAGATTAGAGAGAGTTACATGATTAAAGGAGAGGAAGAGTTATTGTAGAGTGACACTATTGTAATCCTTTCTTAAGAAACTTATATTGAAGGTGACAATCAATGAAAGTTTCTCACTTTTCTTCATCATACTCGATCTAGCCAAGCACCGCATTAAATGTATTCCTTTCTACTATTCTTACTTTACATTACTTTGTATTGAATCATGGTACGAATCTACAACAGAGGTAAGTTTTCTTTCTCTCTCTTTTCTATTTTTCTTTCTTATTAACTTGTTTTGTTGAATTAAAAGAAGAAACTTACTTAATTGCTTTCATCGTTGTCCCTCCCTTTGGATCACGACCTGTTAGCCCTAGGCTACACGTAAACTTTTGTATTTTCTCTGTGCAGATTAGGCTCGATCAAAATTTTGGTGCCGTTGTCGGGGAGGAATGGTAAGTTTTCTTTTCTTTTTAATTTACTTTAACGAATTAATCCCTTTCTCTTCTCTGTTTTGGTGTACATGGGCTAATTTCAAAAAACAAAGTGTTGTAGTGGACATATAGCATACCTGAGACTCTGCTCGTGAAAGTAGAGCTCAGGGGACCTAACTATTGCTGTGGAAACTGCCGCGTTTGCGTGGCCATTGCCGCGTTTGCGCGGCAAAGTAAGGAGTACTCCTAATCTGCTTTCTTGTAGGTTGCTTGATTTTCAGAGATTAGCTCTCTGCAGTTATTAGTTTATCTGTGTAACTTAATTTGTACATCTTTCCAATCTCAACAATAACGTAGTTGCTTTCTAAATCTAAAAAATATTTTGACTCTTGCATTCTAGGACATCTGTCTAATTTTCGTTTACCTTTTATATTACTGTTGAAGAGTGTTGGAGAAAAAGGTTAGAGAAAAAGGTACATCTGCATTGCATATAGCATAGAAAACACACCTGTATGTTATATTGCTTGGGTGTTATTTTTGCTATATACTTGCACACGAGCACGAAAACGATCTAAGGGCATAACCTGTTAAACAACATAAGGTGAAAAAGTTATTACCCTTCTTCATCCCAGAAATCATCTCCTTACTCACTAACCGAGTCTAACTTAAAATTGAGTGGACGTTGGCCCTAGGGACATCTCGGACTCAAATAGGGATTAACCTAAGGGGAAAGTTGTTAGAAGTTGATTCTTGTCAAATCAGTATCAAAAGTTGGTGATTGAGGGGCGAAATCTCGAAAGCTGATGGTTTGACATAATTAGGCCTGTTGCTCAGGCACGGATACCTCCCACTGGTCTTGCCCCACCTGACTGATTAAGGTCAGGTTTCTGCTATATACCTCCTATGGATAATCAATAGTTAGGAGTCATCTAGGTCTAAGGTCTACCCTCACATAGGCTAGATTTTTCTTTGTTTCTTACTTGTTTATGTATTTGTTTTTATTTGTTTTTGTGAAAATGGATTATAATTACAATTATTCTGATTATAACTCAAATCCATATTTCACCCCAACCTCTTTCAATTCGGATATTACCAACCGACATTACATAACTTTAACCAACCAAGTATGCCAGATCGGTCTTATCCGAATCAATATATGCCCCAATCCTAGTATTATAAAGAAGATTGAAAAAAGCATCATCACTATTCACCGAGTCAGTAGGGATACAACTCCATCGAGTCTTACTATCAACACCTTACCAATAAACAGCTTCATATACTCTATACCAAGACTAGACTAGAAGAAAAATCTTTTTTAGAAAAAAGTTTTGAAGCCTTTCTTGAGTTCACACGACAAGTACAAATCATAGCAGACTCAATTCTCTCAAATAATTTTCAAATCCAAGATCTTTACTCTAATTTTCAAGTCCAACCACAACAAGAAGAAACTGTTGACTTCAAAGAGAGTATGGAATTCATGATTCCGAGTGAAGATTCCTTTACCCAGTCCATCGATATGATAGAAGCAAGACTCAGTCAATTGGAAAATATGCATAGGAATGAGAAAACCATCCCTGCCCAATCTTTAACTATTCTCGACACTCTTAGCCATACTGATGGAAACCAAGAATTATGGTATCTTGAAGACTATGATCAAGATTCAATTTCACCATAAAACTTTGAACTTGACTAATACTAAATTATTGACAAATTGGCAAGTTTTTATTTCAATGAGATTGAACTTGAAGATGAATGTGACATCGATTCTCAATGTTGTGATTCAGTTTCATTTTTTGAATTTATGCTGACTCTGGTATCTTTACCCGATTTGGATCCAATTTTGAAGCCAATACTGATTTCTATCCCTATAGAGCTTGAACATGAACCACCTATTTTTGATAGTCACATTTCATTGTTGGGAAATGAATGTGAACTTGAATTCTATGATTTGGACCAAACACATGAGCCAACTCTGACTCTCGAAACCTAAACTTGGTTTGAGTGTTATTTCGAGTCAGTATTGGTTCCTATTTCTTTTATTGTTGAGCCCAAATCATCCATTCCACAAAATCACATTCTATTGTTAGACGAAGATTTAGATCAATATGACTCCGTGATGATACCCAAGATTGGTCATTTAACTTGAAAATTTTTCATGATAGGATCTTGCATGATCCTATTCATATTGGGGAGTATAACAATGTTAATAAGAAAGAGGTAATGAAAGGTGGGTTGCATGAAAATCTATAATATCTAGAGTTGGCAAAAATGTTAATGAGACAACCACCAGAACCACTACCTTGAGGTAACAATTTTCCTTCTCTTTCACCTTTTTCATGTATTATTGTCTTTCATTCATACATTGAGGTAATGCATGAGTTAGGTGCGGGAGAGAGTTTACTAATATACTAACTTTACTAATCTAAAAAAATCCTTTTTTAAAAAACTTTTTGAAAATAAAAATAATATTTTGACTTATTTTTGTAAGAATTTAAGTTAATTTTAAAGAATAAGAGGATCATAATTAGGATTTCTTATACTTGGACAAAATAAAATTATTTGTTTGATTTTGAGGTTAGGAAGAAAAAATTGAAAAAGTAATTTAGTCTTGATTTTTACATTGATGAAATATGCATGCTTTATACACTTACACATTTAGGGCTCAAAAAAAAAGATTCTTATGCCTTATATTAAAAAAAAATTATTATATAAAAAATTCTCTGATTAAGTTATGTATTTGTGTCTCATAAAGCATAAGTATTTACGCCTAATAGTGGTTCATATAAATAACCAATAGTTTTGTGGTCTTATTTGCTCGAGTCCTAAATCTTTGGGTGTTTTCTCACCCAGTGCCCTAAAACCGTCCGGTTTAAGAGTCACCGACTAAGGCTCGTTACATGGGCGAATTAGAAAGCCTAATAGAGCTAAGGAATATTACCGCCATAAATATAAAAAAATATATAATAATAATAAGGCATAAGAGTTAGAGTTGAAGATTCCCGAGTCAAATTTTCACGGCCACAAGGTACATATGACTTAGGGTAAAATAATAGACTATATGAGAAATACAATTTTAATCCTTACTTTGATTGAAAATAGATTTTTGAATAAAAACTAAGTTTAGAAATGACTAAGTTTTGATAATCCTATGACTTATAAATTACTTGAATTCTTACATTAATACTTCAAATATTTTTTTCTTCAAAATGCGTTTTTAAAAATACTAACAATTTATTTCTTTTTATGGATTTTGTGGGTGTAATCCACTGAAAATCCTTACGAGATAAAACTCACCCTTTAGGGGTAACCTAGAGGTTTAACGGCTTGTTAAGTTTGCACATACTAAGTACAACCGTGATTCCTACGAAAGTGAGTTAGGTTAGGTCAGTTTAGTTTTCCTTTTTTTTTATTTTGCTCGAGGACAAGCAAAAATAAGTGTGGGGGTGTGACCATACATGTGCATTACATATTTTCATATCGTATTTGTCACATTTCTACATTTATATTTAAATAAAACCCTGCTAATTAATATATTTTCATGTTTAGCGGCTTGCAGGTAATTAAAGAAGAAAAGAGAGAGATTGACAGATTTATCCAATTAAATCCAAAGGTTCAAAAGAAAGGGGATCGATTCAAATCCAGAAGTTCTAAAGGTCATCTTATCAAATTTTGATCGAGCTTAACCTACATAGAGAAAAAAATAGAAGTTTAGAGCAGTGCTAGGTCCTCAATTCTATCCTGTAGCTTAGGGCTAATGGGTCGTAATCTACAGGGAGGGACATTGATAGAAACAATTAAGTAAGTTTTTTCTTTTAATTCACTAAACAAGTTAAGAGTTCTCTTCTCAGTTTTAAAAGAAAATAAAAATATTTCAGGCTAATCTAAGTTAAAAGAATTCTAAAGAAAAAGATGGGTTTGTTGTTAAAGAAAAAAAACGAGTTTAGAGAAAAATAAGAGAAAGTGTTAGTTTTGGGAATTGTTAGATTAATCTAAGAAAGAAAAATAGAAAAGAGAAAAAGAAAGAAAACTTACCTCTATTGTAGATTAAACATACCATGATTCGATGCAAAGTAATATAAAGCAAGAATACTAGAAAGGAATACACTGAACGCGGTGCTTGGCTAGATCGAGTATGATGAAGAAAAGTGAGAAACTTTCATCGATTTTTTCCTTCAATATAAGTCTATTAATATAAGTCTATTAAGAAAAATTACAATAGTATCACTCTACAATAATTCTTCCTCTCTTTTAATCATGTAACTCTCTCTAACCTAAGCTATAAAGAAAATAAAAATTACATTGAAGAAGAAAAGAAAAAAAACTAAACTAAAGCTCTCTCTGTAGTGGTGCCCTTCTGCCTTCGAGGTGTGGGGTATTTATAGGGAAGAAACATGAGTATTGGACGCATACGAAGATAGAGGTAGCTGGTGCTCCCTCTGATTTAGCTAACAAGCCGTGGAATCGCTGGTTTTGTCGCGTTTTCGCGGCTAGATCCTGGCCGTAGGGCCAGGATCTAGGGGTTCTTATCCGTCCACTTGTCCTCTATCTGTTCTATTTGCATGGATTTTGAATTTCTGCTGACGATCCATCATTTTATTTTCAGCGAAACCAACAGGGTCTTCAAAAAAAATCATTTTCTCATGAATTTGGATGATATTATCTCATCTAATATACCCGATCTTCAAATAAGATGGCCTTTAGAACTTCTGAATTTGAATCGATCCTCTTTCTTTTGAAATTTTGGATTTAATTAGAAAAATTTATCAATCTCTCTCTTTTCTTCCTTAATTACCTGCATGCCACTAAACAATCAGCAGGATTTTATTTAAATATAAATGTAGAAATGTGACACATACAATATGAAAACATATAATGCACATGTATGATCACACCTGATTGTACTCCAAATTATATTTTTATCATCACTTTTGCACATATAACCATGATCATTCCTTTATTAATTAATGCTATTAACCCCCTTTTTGCTTATGGTGTGTAGAAATTCAATAAAAAAGGAGATAATGAGTAGAAGAAGTTTCTATCAATTGAATCTAAAGGAAGAAAGGATTAATCTTCATCTCCTAAATTCAAGTTCAAATTCAAAAGATAAAGTCCTAGAAGATGAATGGGATAAAGCTAATTCTATAAAGAATAAGGAGGATAATTCAAATAAAATGGAGTTCAAAATCAATTCAGACTCGTATTCAGACTATTCACCTTTTAGTATTCGGATAATAACGTTCTCTAAAGATTTTAAAATCTGATGATTCAAGATGCTACAGAAAGAAGACTTAAAGAACTACAATTCTTCTGCTTACCACTCTGTCTAATTCAACCATCTACTGAGTTATATTCAGTGATCAATACACCAACTTGTTGCAGATCAGAATTGAATTCCTTATTGAATTAGGAAACCTTCTAATTTGTATCATAGTGTGATTAGTTTTGAGGTCTATTTAAAGAGCTGAAGTCTCTCATAATCTCTCATCTCCATATCAGATATCAAAATTAGAGTTTATCTTTAGATCTATTTTCTTTCTGAATTTTTATTTTTGTACGAGGAGGAAGACAACTCTTGTAATTTATCGTGACAATCAATAAACAGGTTCTATCTTTCTCATATCTTTATTTTGTTTTTAATTTTTCTTTTTCTTTATTTCTTACTTTGTTTTGCTTCCTTTGTTTATCATGAATAGCTAGGTCTTTTCTCATGGCTTACTAAGACATCACCACCATCACATCCAATGTCTAATAGATAGCCAAATTAGATCATATGCATGCCTACTCTAATATTTATTCTTAAAGACTCATTAGGATAAGAACTAGATCAAATACTTGCTAATACTTCTTAACTATTTTTTTAATCTATGCTTGATGGAAATCTTGATATTTTAATGTTAAACTTTGATTAGTGTTATTTTAAATAGGGTTAAAATTACTAAATACTATCTAAAGATTTTTTCTTACTTTATACTTGATTGACAACCTTGATAGTGTAACGTTAAAACTTGGATGGTGTTATTTTAAATCATAACCTAGTTTCTATCCTATGTATCTTGCTTGATTTTGTGGTAGAATATCATGTTTAGGGTTTGAAGTGAAGTAATTATTTATTAGACATTAGCATGTATGGTGGTTGATTATTAGTAAACTGTGAACCTTTTTTTTAGTTTAATTCTTCATCCATATACAATTCATCCTTTCTTTTATAAGTTCTTTAAATAGAAAAGATAATAAGAAGATAATATTACCGAAAAGCTTCCATTGCATCTCTCCCTGAGGTTCGACCTGTTTAGCTCTTGCTACAGCGGTTAAATTGTGAAGATTCAGAGTTGAAACCAATCACATATACTTTTCATATTCTCTGTATTCTTTTTGGTAATCAACACATCCACACTTATCTTTTGCTCGTCGTCGAGCAAAACAAAAAGAATAAGAAAACTAAACTGATCTAACCCACTTTCGTAGGAATCACGATTGCACTTAGCACGTGCAACAAGTCATTAAACCTCTAGGTTACCCCTTGACGACGAATTTTGTCTCGTGAGGGTTTTCAGTGGATTACACCTACAAAATCCAAAAAAAATAAATTGTTAGTATTTTTGAAAATGCATTTTGAAGAAAAAATATTTGAAGTATTAATGTAAGAATTCAAGTAATCTATAAGTCATAGGATTATTAAAACTTAATCATTTCTAAACTTAGTTTTTATTTAAAAACTTGTTTTCAATTAAGGTATAGATTAAAATTGTATTTATCATCTAGTCTATTATTTTACCCTAAATCATATACACGTTGTGACCGTGAAAATTTGACTCGAGATTCTTTAACTCTAACTCTTATGCCTTATTATTATTATATATTTTTTTACATTTATGGCGGTAATATCCCTTAGCTCTATTAGGCTTTCTAATTCGTCCATATAACGAGCTTTAGTAACTCTCAAATCAGAAGATTTTAGGGAACCGGGTAAGAAAACACCCCAAGGATTTAGGACTCGAGCAAATAAGCCACAAAACTAAGGATTTTTATAAATATGAACTACTTTTAGCATGAATACTTATGATTTATGAGGCACAAATACCCAGCTTAATTAGAGGATTTTTTTATATAATAAATTTTTTTATAAGACATAAGAATCTTTATTTTTGAACCCTAAGTGTATAAGTGTATAAAGCATGCATATTTCATTAAGGTAAAAATCAAGACTAGATTACTTTTTCAATTTTTCTTTCCTAGCCTCAAAATAATTTTATTTTGACCAAGTATAAGAAATCTTAATTAAGATCATCTTACTCCTTAAAATTAACTTAATTTCTTACAAAAATAAGTTAAAGTATTATTTTCATTTTCAAAAAGTTTTTAAAGAAAAGATTTTTTTTTAAATTAGTAAAGTTAGTATGTTAGTAGCTTAGACTACCCAACTAAGACTATAATCGAGTCCCTCTGCAATGGAGCATTCACTAGCAAAATTGCCAACAATGCATGAGTATTGTTCGAAGAGATAGCACAAAATACGTTATAATGGAAACATGTTAGTGTTGATGTTAAGCAACCCGCCACCACCACAACTACCACCAACAAGGGTGTTATGCATAGAGTCAATCCCAACTTTGAGAATGATGCCAAAATGGTATCAGTAGTGCAAAGACTTGAAGCATTAGAGATGAGCAAAGGGGCTCAATCTTTGGCTTCTGAACCATCTAAGCCTGTGGTGTCTCCCGTCTGTGTCCAATATGACAATAATGACCATTTGCCATAACAGTGCCCTGGGTTGCCAGTTGTCAAAACCGAGCAAGTAAATGTACTCAATATATTTCACAAGCTCGATCCTAACAACAACCTATTCAGTGAAACATACAATCCAGGATGGCGGAACCATCAAAATCATTCTTGGAAGTCATCTCAAGTACAAGGATATGATGGACCACCATCTTTTCAAGGACCACCTCCTAATAATCAATTCAATAAGGGGAACCAATTTGTTGCAACACCTTCTGCCCCTCCCTATGTCCCTCTCAATAAAAAAAAGTCGTCTTTAGAGGACATGTTTCAAGAGCTTATGCAGAGCCAAGCTCTGTCTAGTCAGAACCAAGCCCAAATAAATCACAATATGTCTCAGGCGATATCCAAGATTGAGGTTCAGTTAGATCAGATAGTTGTATCTATAGGAGGAGAGAGAAATGACAATTCCCTAGTCAAACTGTGCCCAACCTGAGAGGACAATCTGTTCCTCAAAATGTTCCAATAGTCCAATTTAAAATTTTCTCTGGTTCAACAAACCGAGAAGTTCAGGCTATGCACACTTTTCGGTCTAGCAAAAGAGTGGACAACCAAGTTCAAATTCCACCGAACAATCACCTTAATGTTGAAATTCCTAACAAGGAGAAAGAGAAAGAGGTCCTGAAGGAGTCAACAAAGAAATACGATCAAGTTGTTGTTGACACTCAAGAGAAATCCTTTTTACCCAAAGCCTCATTTCCTCAACATCTTTAAGCCAATAGGAAGAAAAATAACTGTGAGGAAATTTTGGCAGTTTTTAAAACTGTCCAAAATCAACATTCCTTTCATGGATGCAATCAACCAGATTCCTTCTTATGCCAAGTTTCTAAAGGACTTCATCATTGTCAAGAGCAAAACTTTCTGTTCCTCGTGAAGCAATATCTGCTGCAAAAGCATCTTGCCTCATCCAACAAACCATTGCTCCTAAATATAAGGACCATGAGAGTCCAATAGCTTCAGAGAGGACAGGAGACCTGGTTATGGATCGGTGTATGTTAGATCTGCAAGTATAAACCTTTTAGCCTATTCTGCGTACAAACAACTAAATTTAGGGGAGTTACAACCCGCTAACCTTACATTACTTTTAGCAGATAGGTCTGTTAAGGTCCCCAAGAGAATTGTTGAGGATGTTATTTGAAGTTCGACGAATTTTATTTCTCTGTGGACTTTGTGATCTTAGACACTGAATTAGTGATAAATCCCAGCAATCACTCCCTTGTGATTTTAGGGAGTTAATTCCTTGCAACTGCTGATGTTGTCATTAGATGTAGGAATGGAGTTATGACCTTGCCGTTTGGGAATATGACAGTTGAGATGAATGTTTTTCATACTAGTTTCCAACCACCTGTAATGGATGACCATGAAGAAGTCAACATGATTTATATTTTGGTCAGTCACACCTTTGAGGAGCCTTGTTATGAAGATTCCTTGAAGAAATGCTTGGCCCTTTTTGAACAGAATTTTGACATGAGTCCATGGAGAGGTCAATGCATTATTAGACTTTTTTCTGTCATGTACACCAATCCATGGAAACCCAAGGTAGAACCCTGCCCCTGTCAACATCTGTTCCTCTTTCATTAATTATTGAGCCCCCAAGTTGGAGCTCAAGCCTTTATCCGACAAGTTAAAGTATGCATTTTTAGGTGATTCTGAAACCTTGCCTATAATCATTTCCTCTCATTTAGACAAGAACCAAGAAGGAAAGTTGCTAAATGTGCTTAGTGAATATAAGAAAGCTCTAGGTTAGACCATAGCAGACATAAAGGAAATTAGTTCCTCTGTGATAATATACCAAATTCATCTCGAAGAGAATGCCAAAACCTCGAGAGAACCACAGAGGTATTTGAACCCTGTTATAAAAGAGATTGTGAGAGCAGAGGTCATAAAATTGTTCGATGCGGTATCATTTACCCTATCTCTGATAGTCAGTGGGTCAGTCATGCGCAAGTTGTGCCTAAAAAGTCTGGAGCCACAGTTGTTGCTAGTGAGAATAATGAGTTAGTTGTAACTCGTGTTCAAACTGGTTGGCGAGTGTGCATAGACTATAGGAAACTCAACTCCATGACTAGCAAATATCATTTTCCTCTGCCATTCATCGATCAAATGTTAGAATGTCTTGTCGATCATGCTTACTACTCCTTTCTAAACGGTTATTCTGTATATAACCAAATCCCTATTGTTCGTGAAGACAAGAGAAAATGACATTCACCTGTTCGTTTGGTACATTTTTCTACCGACGCATGCCCTTTGGGCTATGCAATGCCCTGCTATGTTTCAACGGTGTATGTTAGGCATCTTTTCAGATATGGTCGAGTGATTTTTAGAGATATTCATGGATGACTTCTCTATCTTTGGGTCTAATTTTGATAAGGGTTGTATCATCTACCACTAGTGTTAATAAGATGTAAGGAGAAGAATCTAGTTCTTAATTGAGAGAAATGCCATTTCATCGTGAAATCTGAGATTGTCTTAGGACACATTGTTTCTGAAAAGGTATAGAGGTTTAAAAATTAAGAATTAATTGATAAATTGCCATATTCGAAAACTATTCGAGAGGTGTGATCCTTCTTAGGGCACGCTGGGTTCACCGCTGCTTTATCAAAAACTTTTCTAAAATTTTCAAAGCTCTGTGTGACCTTCTAGCAAAAGATATTCCCTTTGAGTTCACCCCTTCGTGTTTGGCATCCTTTGAAAGGCTCAAAATTGAGTTAACCTCGGCACCCATCATCTGACCACCTGTCTGGAATCTTTCATTTGAAGTGATGTATGATGCTTCTGACTATGCAATAGGAGTTGTTCTGGGCCAGTAAGTAGATAAACTTTCTCATGTCATTTTCTATGCCAACAAGACTCTTAACGACGTACAACTGAACTACTCTACCTTTGAAAAAGTGTTGTTGGCAGTCATTTTTTCTCTTGACAAATTTTGTCACTACCTGATAGGTTCTCAGTCCTAATTTTCACCGATCATGCAGTTTTAAAGTACCTTCTCATGAAAAAGGATGCTAAAACCCATCTAATCCGATGGATCTTACTCCTATAGAAATTTGACTTAGAAATTTATGATAAAAAAGTGCTAATAATGTTGTCGCAGACCACTTATCTAGTGGTTGAATCTTTGTCTGACTCGTTACCTATTCTTGAGATATTTCCTGATGAGCAGTTAATGTCTATTTCTCATTCGACTGTTCTGTGGTCTGCTGATATTATAAACTACCTTATCACAGAACAAATTCTTGATTCATGGACTAAGCAAGAACGATTACATTTTTTTAACTAGGGTCAAATGGTTCTTCTGGGATAAATTATATTTGTTTAAATATTATCTTGATCAGATCATCCGACGTTGCATTCCTGACTCTGAGTTCAAGAATATCCTTTCATTCTGCTATGAGCAAGCCTGTGGTGGTTATTTCAGTGAGAAAAGACAGCTGCAAAAATTTTGCAGTGTGATTTTTATTGACCTACTTTATTTTATGACACTCATGTCTACTGTCAATCTTGTGATCGTTGTCAACGATTTGGGAAAATTGTGTGACGGAATGAAATGCCGTTATACCTGATTTTAATAGTCGAAATCTTTGATGTTTGGGGCATCGACTCCATGGACCCCTTTCTTATGTCCCATGAATACCAATATATCCTTGTGGCAGTTGACTACGTCTTTAAATGGATAGAGGCTGTAGTATGTAGATCCAATGACCACAAAGTTGTGGTAGACTTCTTGAAAAAGAATGTATTTTCTCGTTTTGGCTTTCCTTGTGCAATCATTAGTGATGGCGAAAAATATTTATGCAATTATACATTTGAAACCTTATTAAAAAATATTGCATCAATCATAGGGTAGCCACCCCTTACCACCCACGGACTAGCGGTCAAGTAGAAGTTTCCAACCGAGCAATCAAGATCATTCTAGAGAAAATTGTGAACACCGCTAGAAAAGATTGATCCATTTAATTGACTGATGCCTTGTGGACATACAGAATTGCATTCAAGGCTCCTATTGAAATATTTTCATATAGGTTAATTTATGGCAAAGCTTGTCGTCTTTCTGTCGAGTTAGAACACAAAACTTACTGGGTGATTAAATGCCTAAATTTTGATCTTAACAAGGTAGGAGACTCTATAAAACTTTAACTTGTTGTGCTTGAAGAGATAAGAAATGATGCATATGACTGCCCAAAACGGTACAAGGACCATATGAAAATGATGCTTGATAAGGTCATAACTCAAAAAAGATTTTCAGCTCGGACAGAAAGTCTTTACAATTCACACTTACATCTCTTTCTAAAAAAATTGAAATTCCATTGGACTGATTTCTACATTATTCATAAGGTGCACCCACATGGTGAAGTAGAGGTCCACAATACCAAGGATGGTATTACTTTTCAAGTGAATAGCCATCATTTAAAATCATATCGTGAGTATTTGAGCTCAGAAGTAGAGGAATTCTTTTTGGAAGATCCTGTTTATCAAGATTGATCTCTATACCTGCTAGGGATCCATTATTATATTATAGTTTTGTGTTTTCTTTTATTTTTCTTTTCAACTAGGCAATAACGGATGATATCCACTCGTCCTCATTAGGTACTAATATTCTTAAGTTGTGTCATGCTATGCATTCATTCATACATTAAGAATAATGCATGAGATAAGCGTGGAGGTGATTTCTAACATAGATTTTCTTAACATAGATTTTCTATATTTTATTTTAAAAAATAAAAATTTCTTTAAAGTAAACTTTTTGAAAGAGAAACTATATTTGACTCGATTTTGTAAGGAATTAAGTTAATTTTAAGGAATAAGAGATTCATAATTAAGATTTCTTATATTTGGTCAAAATAAAATTATTTGTTTGATTCTAAGGTTAGGAAGAAAAATTTGAAAAATAATTTAGTCTTAATTTTTACCTTGATGAAATGTGCATACTTTATACACTTACACACTTAGGGTTCAAAAAAGAAGATTCTTATGTCTTATAATAAATAAATAAATAAAATTATGTATATTAAAAATCTTCTGATTAAGCTGGGTATTTGTATCTTATAAAGTATAAGTATTCTTACCTAAAAGTGGTCCATATAATCAATAAAAACTCTTATTTTGGTGGTCTTATTTGCTCGAGTCCTTAAGTCCTTGGGGTGTTTTCTCATCCGGTACCCTAAAACTGTCCAGTTTGAGTCACTGACCTATGGTTCGTTACATGGGTAAATTAGAAAGCCTAATAAACTAAGGATATCACCACAAAAATATGTAAAAAATAAGGCATAAGAGTTAGAGTTGAAGAATTCTTAGTCAAATATTCACGCTCACGAAGATGCATATGACTTTAAGTAAAATAATAAACTAGATTAGACATACTGTTTGACTCCTAATCTTAATCGATAACAAGTTTTTGAATAGAAGACTAAGTCTAGAGATGAATGGTTTGGAGTTCTTATAACTTGTAGATTACTTAATTCTTGCAAAAATATTTCAAATATTTTCTCTTTTTTTTAAATATGTTTTCAAAAATACTAACACTTTATTTCTCATTTTTTATGAATTTTATGGGTGTAGTCAACTGAAACTCTCACGAGACAAAAACTCATCTCCTAAGGGTAACCTAGAGGTTTAACGGTTTGTTGCATGTGCCAAGCGCAACCAGATTCCTGCGAACGTGATTTAGGTTAGTTATGTTTTATTGTTTTGCTCGAGGACGAGCAAAATATTGGTATGGAGGTGTGTTTAGACACATATATTGCATATTTGTTATTATATTCTTCCATCCATTATGTAATAAATTCTACAATTAAATTGTCTTAATACCTAATTTGTGCAGGATATGATGGGAGAAAACAAATCACAAATCCAAGTTAATTAAATTAGATTCTGAGGAGATTTAAATCACAACGGAAGATCAGAATGTATCAGAAGGATAATCCCAGATCAAAGTCAGTTAAACCAGATTTTTTAAGATCCAGTTGGTTGGCTAAAGGATTAATGAAGATAACATCAAATCTAGATCGAAAACTCAAAAATAAATTTGAGATAGAGGAGAATCAGGGATCCACAGCTCATCTCCCCAAGGATATGGCCAGATGGCCAGATCCTTGTAGCGGATCCACGACAATCCTTACAGATCCGCGTCAATCTAGTAATATCTGGGGGAGTGTTTGCTCTCCCTATCTTCATATGCTATCCTCTGGTCATTTCTCCTATAAATACCTGTGATTGTGAAGGCAAATGTACACCAAAAGGTTGAAAAGGCTATGAAAAGAGAGTTGTGTGTTGTAATGCGAGTTTAGAGAGAACCGAGAGATTTGTAATAATAATTCTTCAATGAAATTCAGTATTCTTTCATCAAGATCGTGCACAATTGAGCCTAAGATTTTCTCTATCCTTCCCTATGATGCAATTCTATTCTTTTTAGTTCATGTTTTACTATATGGTTTCATTATTGATTTCATGCATGTCATCTTCTCTTTGCATTTTCTAGTGCTACTACTTCACTTTTAGCATTGGTCGAAGGAGGAAGACTTCAAGGAGACAACAGTGAACCAAGTTTTGAGTCGATTTCGAGTTTCAACTATCTCTTCCCTTCCTCCCACTTTCTTTCTTCCTCCATCTCTTTACTTATTTAGTTTTCACATCGGTGAGTATTTTTCTTCGCTTACTTCATATTCTTAATGCTTACAGAGGTTTAATTCTAAAACAAAGACTCCAACTACTCATTCACAATTTTCCAAGCTAAATTAAGATTGAATTTAGATTTTAAAAAATCAAGTTGAACAAGTCTCTGTGAATTCAAACCTCTTCTTGCCACATACGATTCTTCTAAATGATTCTAACAAGATTAGTTTTTCTATAATTTGTAAGTGGTTCAAACAACGATGGGGTTCTTTATTTCGAACTACAAACAAGCACTCTATTCGGATAATGGTGGCGTGGATACTAGTGATCCGTTCCTACAGCTATGCTATGACGAAGGCATAGAGAGGCACTTCACAGTTAGAGAAATACTGTAACAAAATGGGGTGACCGAGAGGATGAATTGGACCTTGCTGGAGAATGTTTGATGTATGTTATTGAACTTTGGATTGTCAAAATTCTTTTGGGTTGAGGCATTAATGTATGTGTGCTGTAACGCCCCGATTCCGCGGGTACAGGGACGTTACTGCGACGTCTATACGTAGGTCAAAAATACCCTCAAATATATACGCTAAGCATCAGTACATGCAAGAATCAGAGTGTGGAAGCACATGATGCATTATACATTCCAACATATGAATATAATTACAAAGTTATCACAGGATGTGACACAATATTAAAAGAGTATTACATCACTGATAGGCGCAAATGTGAGAATACAAAGAGATAAATAATAATGAACTATACGAAAGGAGCTCATAAGTCACAAAGAGAAAACTCGAGAGCCCAAGCAGGGGGCCTGAAAGGTTAGGGCCTCAGACAGTCTGCCGATGATTCACACTTCCGTTGCGCATCTCTGATCAGCAAGTGGGAGAGTCCACAAGCTCCAAGCTTCGGGATCTGGACACGCGGATCCAGGAGAGTCAGAAACTCCCCAACGGGTGGTGTGACGAATGCCAAGTGGCATACAGGGATAAGCACATGTGTATCGATAATCTTATTTATAAACATGCATTGAAAACTTTGTCGTGAGCACAGGCATACAGGAGTCGACAAAGAGATAGTAAGTGATATCAAGTAGGGAACATGCATGGTGTACTATGATAAGAGCAGGAGACTGGTGGAATAGAACATAAGTGGAAAGACAGGATGTAAACATATATAATATAAGAATAATAATAATAATCGTAAAATCAAAAATCTGAAGTAAACCCTAACGAAAGCAAATATGGCAAAACCAGTGGTACAAACTCAGTTTGCTGCTTCATGAGATAAGTGCGTCGAAGGAATACAAGAAAACCCTCATCTATATACCGTATATCTCACGTCATCGTAAGCTAAGTCCATACGACCTGAATTGCAAAACACACAACGAATTAGTAATTGACATCTTCTATTATTACTCATCCGACTCATATATCTAGGTATGTATCCTGGCGTACGACTCAATGCATATACATTCATATATGAGTAAGTCGAAGTTGGTTATTGGAAGTTGATGAAGAACTGATGGCTCATATTTATGGTGGTTCCCGTCCGTCCAGGACACAGCCTACAGGTGCTTAAAATCACCCAAACACGCATTTCTAGGTGCCTAAAAGCACCCTAACACGAATTATCAGTTTAGTAATCCACCACTATAAGTAAGGCATCATACCAGCATTCATCAGTTCCCCCATTCTCAGTTTAAGTTGTCCTTTTTATAACTTATTAAGCATAATTATCAGATTACGGGAATGAGCAGGAACATAACAGGTTCAGGACTAACATCGGTACATGCATAACAAGAGTACTGCATAACAAGAGTACTTATCAGGAGATCAGATAGTACATTCCCATAATGTGATAATCATGAGTCAAGAGTTACACATGATAGGTATTAGGTGTTAATATTAAGATGACAAGTGATCAGGTAGGTGGCAGGTGATAAGGAATGCTATAACAGGAGGCAGGTGTCAAGTAGTAGCATGTCAGGTGATAGCATGACAGGGCGTGATATCAGGCAGGTGACAAGAGACAACATAGTAAATGAAAGCATAATAACTAAGCACAATCAAGTGGAACTTAAGCAGTGCTGGAGGCGTGAACAACAAATAGTATTTAGTCAGTAGAGTGCATGACAGAGCTACTGGAATGACTCAGCTTAAAAGGCGAGTCTAAAATCCAGCATAGTTCCGCCTAAACGAATCTAGTGGTAAAGCGCTGAGCGCTAAGCATGCCTGCCAGGCGGAGCATGAGAGAACTGACGATTTAAGCGCACTCCTCTTTCAAGGAATTGGGCGAGAGAGCCCAAGGGCTAGAGTACGCTCAGGTTCTAGTCGCACTCTTGGTTGCTACCACGAAACCCATAAGGGTGCAAGGCCTAAAACTAATTGGGTAGCTAGGCCGGGAGTGGGCAGAAATCCAGAGTCGGTATAAGGGTACCTGCATGAGATGTTAGTACCACACAATCATGTATAACAACGGGAAGTAGTTAGTCCATCCATATAGTGTGTGAGGCCCGAAGGTTGTGTGTGAGTCCATAAGGGCTAAAGTAAGCCCGGGGTCTAAGCTCACTCTCGTTAGTTACCATGAAACTCATAAGGGTGCAAGGCCTAGACCAATTAGGTAGCCATCACGGGAGTGGGCAAAAACCCTGAAGACTATACATGGGTACCTGCATGGTTACTACCAACACGTGCACAAATATCATATTGTTTACACTGCTACAAGTATTCGAACACAGGATACAGCACATGACACCGGTACATGCATACAACCTAGTACAAATACACATGACCACATACACAAATCTATCACAAACCCAAATACAGTACAAGCTCGACGATGTGAGAAAAAATACCCGCCTAAAAGACAAATCCAAAAACTCCGCGCGCCCGAGCTCCCGAGCGAGGAAATACCCGAAGCGAGAGAAGGAGAGGGGGTTTGACCCTTTGGTGGCCGCCGGCCCTAGGGTGGTGCGCCACCCCCTAGGGAAGTCAAGGGGGTGGCTGGCCTAGGGAAGAGAGGAGAGGAGAGGAGAGGGATGATGGAAGAGGGTGGTGATGGTGTTTGTAGTTGGTGGTGTTGGAGGAGTTGAATTTTGAAGAAGGAATGAAAATGAAGTTGAAGGAGGTGAAGATGATGGTGATTTTGGAGGTTGAAATAGGGGTGATGGAGGTGGTGTTGTGGTGGTGAGAGTAGAGATGGTGGTGATGGAGAAGAATAAAAGAGGTGGTGGTGAAGATGGAGAATTTGTAGTGGTGGTGGTGATGGAGAAGAGTAAAAGAGGTGGTGGTGAAGATGGAAGATTTGTAGTGGTGGTGGTGATGTTGTTGAAGATGGTGAAGTTGTCGCTAGAATAGTCGCCGGAATGGTCACCAGAGACGTCGCCAGAATAGAGGGGGCCGACCTAAGCTTAGGCTGTTGGCTGACCTAGGTGAAGATGGAGTGAGATGATTTTGTGGAGAGATTTAATGCTGGTGGAAGGTTAAAGGAGATGGAAATGGAGAAGGATTAGTATGGTGGTTTTGGTGGTTATGGTGAAGTGGGAGAGATAGAGGAGGAAAAAGATGATGATAACGTGTTGTTGTTGTTGTTGTTGTGGAGATGAAGGAGAAATGGGGTGACAGGGTTTTGATGAAGAAATGAAAAGGGAAGGAGAAGGAAAGGAGTTGCTTTTTGGAGTTGAAGTTAAAGGAGAAGGGAAATGAGTTTGGAATGAGATTTCTTATGAAATGGTAATGGGAGAGGGAGTTATGGCCGGCCAAGGTGATGGAAAAGGGTGATGAGTGAGTTGAGATATTTTGGAGGAGATATTTTGGTGGAAGGGGGTAGAATGTAGTAGAAGTATTTAGAAGTTGTTGGAAGGAAAAGAAAGGAAGGAAAAAAGGGAAAAAGGAAAAGAGAAGGGAAAAAGGAAAAAAATTGGAAGAAAAAGAAGAAATAATTTGAATGGTGGAGTCCCGGGTTTGGTCGCGGATGTGAAAAACTTTCAAAAAAAATTGAAATCGTCTGAAAATCAAGTATATCAGATTGATCTCCAAAAATTCTCAAAAATCAAGAATATTATATGAGTAGCATAGTGAAATCAGATTCAAAAAATTCAATTCTATTTTCAAATTAAAAATTTTGAAATTATCCACCGATACGGCCTGCACCGAATCCGACGGAATTTTAATAAATTCAGAAAAATCTCAAAAAATACATTAAGATAGAAAATATTATTCTACGAGATAATGTGAAAGTGGTTTTTAGAAATTTGACTTCATTTATAAATAAAAATTTGGGAATCAATCAACAACACCGATCAACCTCGATTTTGGAAATTTTATTAAAATAATTTGAAAAAATTCTGAAAAATCATGAAATTTCTAAAATATTGAAAAACAGTATTTGAAACTGAAATTGGTCAAATCTGACTACCAAAAAGATCAAATCGAGTAATACACTAGGATCGGGTTCTCGGTTCAGACTAGAGCTGACTCCGAGTCCACAAATCTGGATTCAATGCATGACAATCACATAATTAATCATAAAACAAAAACAAATACGGAAGGTAAATAAAAAAATATGATCGAGAATCTGAATACGTAACTAAGTACGTATTCTGAGAATAGGATGTTACATTTCACGCACCTTACAAAAATTGCGTCCTCGCAATTTCAATAAGGGTAAAATGAACACAAGAAGGGCAGAGACAAGGACTATACTAATTAAGATATGAATAAGATATGAATAATTACGAGTAGTGTGCCCAAGTCGACTGAACAATAATCAGAACATACACATCTTCTGCATTTTCTGCTGTATAAATTTTCAAACGATGCCAAATAATACTGACCCGACATCACTTATTTATCTGAGTGGCATGAAGTTGCACTCGATGAAGAGTCTGCAATAGAATTCCCTGATGTGCTGTATACTTACCAATACTCCAAGAATAGACCAGAATACTAAAAATGAAGAAAACCCTAATGAGACTGAGCATAAATAAAGAAAACTGATAATTAAGAATTTCGGATACTAGGCGTCGATCATTCTGAAAGATATAGCAAGAATATAGAATAACCTTAGAGAATCATGACTACTGACCTATGAAAGATAACCCAATTATAGATCAATTTTGAGAATACCCGAACTTCATAGAGTTGGTCGAAGAGATAGTATAATAGCTCAATTTAGTACTCTGCTGCTACATCTCCAGTATATCCATATCTTAATTGGTATAAAAGTTACGAATAGTGAAAAATGAAAGGGAATCAGGAATTGAAAGAAGAACGATCAAGAAGAAATAGATAACTTTGTACTTGTAGTTAGATTGTACAACCAGGACTCATGCATTCCAGTTGCAAATTTTTTTACCATTAAGTTTTCATCTGACGTACCAAGAATGTGAGAACCTACGCTCTGATACCACCTTGTAACACTCCGATCTCGTGGGTACAGAGACATTACTGTGACATATATACGTAGGTCAAAAATACCATCATATATATACGCTAAGCATCAGTACATGCAAGAATCAGAGTACGGAAGCACGTGGTGCATTATACATTCCAACATATGAATACAATTACAAAGTTATCACAAGATGTGACACAATATTACAAGAATATTAAATCACTGATAGGTACAAATGAGAGAATATAAAGAGATATACAATAATGAACTATACAAAAAGCGTCCACGAGTTATAAAGGAAAAACTCGAGAGCCGAGCATGGGGACTGAAAGGATAGAGCCTCAGATGGTTTGCCGATGATCCATACTTCCGCTGCACATCTCTGATCAGCAAGCGGGAGAGTCCACAAGCTCCAAGCTCCGGGATCTGAACATGAGCACCCAGGGGAGTCAGAAACTTCCCAACGAGTGGCGTGACGAACGCCAAGTGGCGTGCTGGGATAAGCACACGTGTATCAATAAATCCGATTTATAAACATGCATTAAAGATCGTGTCGTGAGCACAGGCATACATGAGCCGGTAAAGAGATAGTAAGTAATATCAAGTAAGAAACATGTATTGTGTACTATGATAAGAGCAGGAGACTGGTAGAATAGAACACAAGTGGTAAGGCAGGATATAAACATATATAATATAATAATAATCATAAAATCAAAAATTTGAAGTAAAATCCAATGAAAGCAAATATGGCAAAACCAGCGGTACAAATTTTGTTTACGGCTTCATGAGATAAGTACATCGAAGGAATAATCCAAATAAGAAAATCCTAATCTATATACTGTCTATCTCACGTCATCGTAAGCTTAGTCCATACGACCCAAATTGCAAAACACACAATGAATTAATAATTGGCATCTTTTATTATTACTCATACGACTCATATATCTAGGTATGTGTCCTGACGGATGACTCAATGCACATACATCCATATATGAGTAAGTTGAGGTGGTTATTGGAAGCTGATGAAGAACTGATAGCTCATATTTATAGTGGTTCCCATCCTCCTGGAACACAGCCTACGGGTGCCTAAAATCACCCAAACACGCATCTTCTGGGTGCCTAAAAACACCCTAACACGAATTGTCAGTTTAATAATTCACCACTATAAGTAAGGCATCATACTGGCATTCATCAGCTCCCCCCATTTTTAGTGTAAGTTGTCCTTTTTATAGCTTACTAAATATAATTATCAGACTATGAGAATGAGCAAGAATATAACAAGTTCGGGAGTAACATGAGTACATGCATAACAAGAATACTTGCATAACAGGAGTATTTATCAGGAGATTAGGTACTACATTCCCGTAATGTGATAATCATGAGTCAAGAGTTAAACATGACATGTATTAGGTATTAATATTAAAATGCCAAGTGATCATGCAGGTGGCAGGTGATAAATAATGTCATAACAGAGCGCAGGTGTCAAATAGCAGCATGTCAGGTGATAGCATGACAAGGCGTGATATCAAGTAGGTGATGAGAGACAACATGGTAAATGATAGTGTTACAAACAAGCACAATCAAGCAGAGCTTAAGTAGTGTTGGAGGCGCGGACAACAAACAGTGTTTAGTCACTAGAGAGCTTGACGGAGCTACTGGATTGACTCGGCATAAAAGGTATAATATCTCCTACTTAATAATACTGTATTAAAATATTTTTGGAACTACTTGTTATTTTACTAGCATTAATTAAATTGATTAAACTCATCAATTCTATTTTTAGTGCAGGTATAACTTATAATCATTATTATTAATAACTAATATTTTATTATTGTTTATAACTTGTAACCCTTATTGTTTATACCTACTCATATATTTGTATTAAGTGATTAAAGAATTTTTTCCATATAAAGTATTACTAATATTGATTGTTATTATTATTACTAGTAGTAGTGGTTGTCGTTATTATTTTTGTTAATTATTATTATTACTAGTGTTATTATTATTGTTAATTATCTATATACTTATTAACCATTTAATTATTATTATCTCTAAATTATTATTGCTACATAATTTGTAGTGATTTTAATAAACGGTGATATTTGTTTTTCTTTTCTTTTCTCTTTTATTTTTTCAAGCCCAAAATCCAGCCTAACCCGTGGCCAAAATCACTCTCTTCTCTTTTATTTTCATTTATTTATTTTTTTTCTTCATTTTAAAACCCAACACCTATAAACCAAGCCCAATCTTATTTTCTCTTTTCTATTCTTTTTTTCCTTTTCCTTTTCCTTAAACCAAGCCCATCAATCCAAATCCATAACCCAATCCTATATATATAATCATAATTCAAATTCTAATCTAAATTACTAAATTCTAATCATAACTAACTCAATCCCAATCCCAACAAATCTCTATTATTATCTCTAACTAATCAAAACCCAAAAAAATCAAATATTCTTCTTCCATCATCATGTGCGCACTTATCACCATCCCCATCTTCATTTTCTTCTCCTCCCCGCCATGCCCAAGCCATGGCCGGCCATCACCATCACCTGATCCATGCACCACCACTCGCCGGAGCCACCGCGGCCTCCGCCATCACTTCAGCAACACCATCCCGGGTCCATGTGTTGGAAAGAGAGAGTTTACTGATGGGGAAGTTGATTAGGATCGTCGAGGGGTCGTCGAGTGATCGCCGAGGAAGTCGACGACGAAGACGAAGGGAAACAGCAGCAGAAAACAAGCAGCAGCAGCAGAACAGGTTCAGCGGTCGACCGGGCCGGTCGACCGCACATGCACAACGTGCACAGTGTCAGAGACCGGTCGACCGCCCGGTCAACCGGAATGTCTGACTGAACAGGGCCCAACTCTCGGTTATTTTCGGTCGACCGGCCGGTCGACCGAGGTGGAGGTCGGTCGACCGGACCGGTCGACCGACAGTCGGGTTTGGGCTGAAATCTGCATTTCGGAAACCTGTTGTATTTAAGGGCTGCTATTGTTTTCTAGGGTAAGAATCTTGTAGAAGAACCTGTGAAAGAGAGATAGCAAAGGGGTTCTCTTGCATTCAAAGAGACCAAGAGCTATTGTAATCATCTTCCTAATATAAATCTCTCCATTGATTGCCCCGAGGACGTAGGCACGTTGGCCGAACCTCGTTAAATCTCGTTTTTTGCGATTGATTTGTTCTTCTTGAATTTGTTGGATTGTTCTTTGTGGTTGAGATCTGTTGGATCCTCTATTGGTTGTTGTCGGTGCGCACAACAAGTGGTATCAGAGCATCCAGGCTACGCTTGGGATTCTGAGGATTCGAAGGGCTCCAGATCTGATCAGGTGGAGATCGTGTGTCGATCTCAGGTCAGAGGTATTGGTGTTTGAGGAGATCGTGTGTCGATCTCAGGAGGACGCAAGGAGGGCTCGTTGAATCCGTGGTGGCGTAGATCTGGTGAGAAACTCGATCTAGGGTTTCAAGGGACAGGTAAAAATCCTATTTTTATCTGAGTAGAGATCTATTTCAAAGTTGGTTGATCTTCCGCATAGATAGAGAATCAGGAAAAATCTCAATGGCAGAAGAAACTGCATTAGTTAAGACAATGAACAATCACCCAAGGATTGAAGTTGTTAAGTTTAATGGGACTAACAATTTCGGGATGTGGAGATGCGAGGTTATGGATGCGCTGAATGCATCAAACCTCGAAGACACTCTCCTACTGGCGAAGAAGAAGAACACGACCACTGATGAAGAGTGGGCGAAGATGAATAGGTCGGCATGTGGCTTGATACGTTCATGCTTGTCGCAAGACATCAAATATCTTGCACAACATGAGACGTCGGCAAAGAAGCTGTGGGACACCCTTACTAAGAAATACCTGACTAAGAGCGTGGAGTCTAGGTTGCAGCTTAAGAGTAAGCTGTATCAGTTTAGGATGCAGAGGGGAAGCACAGTAAATGAGCACATCAACCGATTCACAAAGCTTCTTACAGATCTGATAAATGTGGATGTCGTGGTAGAAGAGGAAGATAAGGCGGTCATCTTTCTGAATTCACTTCCTGCAGAGGAGTATGAGACATTCACACTGACCTTCATTAATGGAAGGCAGACCTTGGATTATGATGAGGTGTCGTCTGCATTGATGAGTTATGACACAAGGAAGAATGAGAGGCATCCTTCACAGTCAAGCTCAGTAGCGGAGGCACTGGAAGTAAGAAGCAGAAGTTCATCGCGGAAGGGCAAGGAGGTGATAGGAAGATCGAAGTCCAGGTCGGGCTATAGGGATCTGAGGAAGGATCAGTGCATTTTCTGCCGAGAGATAGGGCACTGGAAAGTGGACTGTCCGAAGTTCAAGGGGAAGAAGAAGGAGCCGAATGCTGAAGCAAATCTATCAAAGGTGACGAAGACTCAGAGGAGTAGTTCACAGAAAGATGGAGCAGATTCGGACTCGTCAGGTTTCTCGTTTTCAGTCAGTTCTCCCATTATTGGTAACTCATGGAAAGATGAGTGGATTCTGGGTACAGGTACAACATACCATGCGTGCCCTAACCGGGGCTGGTTTTCCAACTTTGAGCAGCTGGAGGGGTGTTCGGTCGTTATGGGCGACGATCACCCATGTAGCGTGGAGGGTGTAGGTACAATCTGAATCATGATGTTTGATGGGATAGTAAGGGAGCTGAAAGGAGTGAGGTATGTACCTCAGTTGAAGAGAAATCTAATCTCTGTGGGAACTTTGGAAGCATCGGGCATGGTGATATCTGTTTGAGATGGTGATCTCAGAATGATCAAGGGATCGATGGTGGTGATGAAGGGCGTCCGCCGAGGAAATCTCTACTACTTGAAGGGTAGTACGATTACAGATCAGGTGGAGACTTCAAGTTCATCAGATGATGTTGGCCCGGAGGACTGGCAGGGAAAGGTCGGACACGAAGATGGAAGGTCTTTGCAAGCTCCTGCAAAGAAGGAAATGGAAGGTGCTGCTACCTGCAAGTTGAAAGGTGGACACAGCGTTCTGGACAAGAAGAAGGTGAGATTCAGCACCAGTACTCATCAAAATGAAGGTCTTCTTGATTGTGTTCACATGAGCGTATGGGGACCTGCTAAGACGGCATCACTTGGAGGTCACAGGTACTTTGTCTCGTTTATTGATGGTTCATCTAGGCAGGTTTGGATATATCCGATGAGACAAAGGGGAGAAGCCCTAGATGTGTTGATGAAGTGGAGAGGAAGAATGGAGAGACAGATAGGTAGGAAGATAAAGGAGCTTCATATTGGTAATGTTGGAAAGGACATGTACCAGTTCCTACAATTTGGCCAGAACACAGGGATTGTAACTCACTTCACAACAAGTAAAGATGAGTTGGCTAAAGATGTAGTCCGTCCCTTGCTGGAGGAGGTTCGGCGGTTGTTGTCTAATTCAGGATTGGACAAGTCGCTTTGGACTGAGGCGACTGAGTATGCTAGCCATCTCAGGAACAGATTGACTGCAATAGGAGGTAAAGCTCCATTGGGAACTTGGTCTGGAAAATTTGCTCAAGATCATGGTGTGCTGCGGGAGTTTGGAAGTCCAGCCTACTTCAGTGCCAAGAGTGGCAAGGTGAATCCGCGGGCAAAGAGGTTTGTCTACTTGGGCGTCAAGGGAAACAGCTATAGGTTGTGGGACCCCGAAGACAAGAAAATCATGATGAGCAGACATGTCACATTTGGAGAGGCTTCAGTAGTGAAGTCCACTGTCTCTCAGCAGGTAGAGAGGACGGAGACCAAGGAAGGATTGCAGCGGGTGGAGGTTGATGCTACTCCATCATCTCCAGTTGGTTCGGCATCAGAGGAGACTTCATCGGAGGTGACACCGGGAAGAGTTCAAGATACCAGGGGTGATGCTGAACAGGATGACGACATTGCAGAGGATGTCGAGTTATTTGCAGCCATTGGAACTAAGGTGAAACCACGGTCGTGGTTAAAGAAGCATGAATCTCAAGTTTGTGAACGCGACAAGCTCAAGTTGAAGGCCGTTGCTCTCCATGATGGTCGGGAAGAGGTTCATATGACTCAGTCTAACAGGTTCACTGCTGCAGGAACAGGTACTATTATTGGAGCTTGATGAAGCTCATTTTAATGAACTACGGTTGGCTTGATCCTTTTGGGCAAAGGTACGTAGGCAGCCGTAAAGGCGCAGCCATTTGGTGATGCAACTCTTATGAAGCTAATTGGGTTCTCGAGATGTTATTCTGGACCTTCACGTAGAGGTGAAGAGTTGTGGCCTATTGAAGCTTCACGTAGAGGTGAAGAGACTTCACGTAGAGGTGAAGAGACTTCATGTAGAGGTGAAGTGGTGTGGCCAGTTGGATCTCACGTAGTGGTGAGATGGTGTGATCTCGATGAACAGGTTTATCTTCCGGTTAGAAGATGTTGAGCTTGCATAAGGAGTGGTGTGCATCCAGTTGAAGCCGATGATGTTTGGTGTGTTCTACGCAGACTTGGTTGGACCGTCAGTGGAAGACAGGTAGACTAGATAGAGCTAGTCAGTGGAGAGTCAGTGTTGGCTCATAAGGAAGTCTTCGTGAGGTCTGAAGTTGCGGAGAGGGAGCCATGGTTAGTGATCGGCAGGTATGGAAATTTTCCTAAGGTGAAGTGCAGGGAAAGCATGTGCGATGTTTTTCAGGAATAGATGAGCCAAAGATTCCAAGCCGAGATCGTGTGTCGATTTCGCCGAGATCGTGTGTCGATTTCGACCGGTGCGCGCAAGCCGAGATCGTGTGTCGATTTCGCCGAGATCGTGTGTCGATTTCGCCAGGTGATGGACTGGGATTCGTTGGAGATCGGCTCAGATTTTGAGAAAATCTTCGCCGAGGTGGAGAATTGTTGGAAAGAGAGAGTTTACTGATGGGGAAGTTGATTAGGATCGTCGAGGGGTCGTCGAGTGATCGCCGAGGAAGTCGACGACGAAGATGAAGGGAAACAGCAGCAGAAAACAAGCAGCAGCAGCAGAACAGGTTCAGCGGTCGACCGGGCCGGTCGACCGCACATGCACAACGTGCACAGTGTCAGAGACCGGTCGACCGCCCGGTCGACCGGAATGTCTGACTGAACAGGGCCCAACTCTCGGTTGTTTTCGGTCGACCGGCCGGTCGACCGAGGTGGAGGTCGGTCGACCGGACCGGTCGACCGACAGTCGGGTTTGGGCTGAAATCTGCAGTTCGGAAACCTGTTGTATTTAAGGGCTGCTATTGTTTTCTAGGGTAAGAATCTTGTAGAAGAACCTGTGAAAGAGAGATAGCAAAGGGGTTCTCTTGCATTCAAAGAGACCAAGAGCTATTGTAATCATCTTCCTAATATAAATCTCTCCATTGATTGCCCCGAGGACGTAGGCACGTTGGCCGAACCTCGTTAAATCTCGTTTTTTGCGATTGATTTGTTCTTCTTGGATTTGTTGGATTGTTCTTTGTGGTTGAGATCTGTTGGATCCTCTATTGGTTGTTGTCGGTGCGCACAACACCATGGCCACGAGCATAACCTCCGCCTTCTCCGTCAAGCCTCCGCATGCACGCGAACGATCCCATGGGAGCTCTTTCCACTTTCTCCAGTTTGTATACTCTCTCTTTTAATTTTATATATATATATATATATATATATATATATATATATATATATATATATATATATATATTTATGTTTATGTGTTTATTTTTAGGTGTTTATGTATTTGTGTTTATTTACATCTGCGTGTGTGAGTAAATGAATATTCTGGTACATTTTGATTTCAAATATTTTATCACAAAAAAATAGCACTGTTTCAATGATTTATTCATATTATTTATGTAAAAGAGAATGTAAACTTTCTAAGGTTTTGATCTGTGAACCCATGAGTATGCAAACCAACTTTTATTTATCTAGCTTTCTGCTCTTGTCCATCATTTATCGTAAATGAAAATGAAGAATGGTGTTTGACTGATGCCAAAAAAAAACAGGAAGCTAACTTTATAGTATTTGCCATTCACTTGGGGTTTTGTGTATATCTTACAGTGAACAAATATGCAACAACAAACCATATTGAGGAGTTTGGCCTTCATCAGGCTTTATATGCTTACTAGTTATAACAACAAAGCTTATGTCCAAGTCATTAGTATGTATGCTTTGCTCTTGTGATTGGTAATCCATGTAGTGTTCTCCCTAACACTATGTTCATTTATTTGTGGTTTCTAACTTGACTAGAAGTACTTTCTTTTGATCTCATGGACATAGCATGATGACCTTAACTCCTGATTCTTGAAATTTTGTGTAAGGTGCTTTCAGATTGTCTATGTTTAAGGGTGGGTATGACAATTTTCTTTTAATTATATCTTCTAGGGAATCACAATCCACGACGTATACGATTACCCCGTGATTTCCCCAGCAAGCCTAATCAATCTTAGAGTATAATAGGTTTCTGTAATTTGTAAAATTGTTGAGTCATATTCATGCCTTTGAAACAACTAAAGTGCACCGTATTGGAATAAAGATGCTATTTTGAAGTGTTACATTTGGATGTCAATGGAAGACAAAAGAGGAAGTCGATCGGTATCATTTCTTACTCAGTTATTGTATGGACTAAAATGTTTGATAATGGAGGAAGTCACTTTCAGCACTAACAGTCCCGTTAAAGGTCTTACATTTTAGTTTTAAATTAGAAAGATTAGAAAGCAAAGTTGCATGTACTCTAATTGTATGAAATTATGAATATTTCACCATTATTATATCAAATATATCGCTTGCTAACATTGTCATGGTAATGATAAATAATTAGTATTTTGTAAAGTATATGCACATGTTCATGTTCATATATTAAATACATAATGAATAAACCCCAGAAGATTATATTGCCGACTCTGAATAAATATCCTGATACCACTTAGGTAACTTGACTGATTATACATTATACCTACCTGATAAACAAACTGTTCATGTTACTGAAAGTTACTGGAAAAATATCATTAGATTGTAATGCTCGGTACAGCTCTATTCATCGTTTACATGGTTACTGTTACTGTTCACTATTCTTATGTTCACCGTGTATACGATTACTGTTACTGTCACCGCATTGTCTCAGTATTTTAGTAACATGAATATTGATTGTTTAACTGAATTAAATAATAATATAAATGGACAACTTATACTGGGATTGAAAAAATTAATGGAGGAGACAGTGTCTATATTTTGGGTGGACTTAGGATGCAGGTTATGAGCTAACCTACTGCAAGGTTCCTGAGGGATGACTGACATCCCATCTATACTGCTATTGTTTCACTATTGTCACAGCGAGGTTATTGTTACTATTACTGAGTGCCTAGCGGTATGGCCTGGTTCAGCACTAGGAAACTAAATCCGTGGTCCTGAGTATATACGGGACCCACCTAAAATATGGACAATGTCTCTAACCAATCAGTTTTAATAACTTAGGACTTCGATTGACATGTGTGATAGGCGTAGTATGGGATGCGTCTATTACAGGTGAAAATTAGTGTTTGCTGACATAATTAATAATAAAATTGAATTTCACATTGATATTAATACATACATGATATGATAGACATTTGATTATACAAATGACCTGACTGTACATCGTACTCTAGTACTGACTGACTCCATCCATCTGACATGTAAACTATGATAAGCACCTGATACCTGATTGGATTCTGATTCTGTACTGATTGACTTTATTGCTTTCTATTCATGTTTTTATTTTATATGTTATTTTTGTTTTATTCCAATATATATATATATATTTCATTGTCTGCTCACATTTATATGCACGTGCACTTTCTCTTTTATTCTTACACATTCGCTAGGAGTTCTGACTCCCTGGATTTGCATATTCAGATCTGTTGATATTTATTACTGATCAGATATTTGGAGAGGATCACATGCATCTTGAGGAGTCGGAGTTCTCTTACTCGATCATCTTTTTTCGGTATTTCATATTTCTTCTTTATTCCATCGCTTTCATGATTCTGTGCATTGGATACAATGTTTATTCTATTCCTTTATTCATTTGTTATCATGGGTGTCTATTCATGTGTTATATTGCAGTGTTATCATGTCATCATAGTGATTATATAGTTATTCAGGTTACTTTAGGTTTAACTTGTATGCGTGGGGTATTTTTCTCGCATATATACGTCGCCAACTCTCGTCGCGACTCCGTTTTCACGTATTTTGGGAAACAGGGCGTGATAAAAGGCGAGTCTAAAATCTGGCAGAGTTTCACCTAGATGAATCTAGTGGTAAAGCGCTGAGCGCTAAGCATTCCTGCCAGGCGGAGCATGAGAGACCTGATAGTTTAAGCGCACTCCTCTTTCGAGAAAGTGGGCGAGAGAGCCGAGGGCTAGAGTACGTTTGGGGTCTGGGCGCACTCTCGGTAGCTACCACGAAACCCATAAGGTGCAAGACCTAAAACCAATTAGGCAGCTAGCTTGAAAGTGGGCAAAAACCCAGAGTCGGTACAAGGGTACCTGCATGAGATATTAGTATCACATAATCATGTATAAAAATAGGCAGTAGCTAGTCCATCCATATAGTGTATGAGGCCTAAAGGCTGTATGCAAGCCCATAAGGGCTGATGTAAGCTCGGGGTCTAAGCACACTCTCATAGCTACCATGAAACCCATAAGGGTATAAAGGCTAGACCAATTGGGTAGCCATCCTGAGAGTGGACAGAAGCCTAAAGGCTATACATGGGTACTGCATGGTTAGTACTAACACTTGCACAAATATCATATCGTTTACATTATTAGAAGCATCCGAACACAGGATACAGCACATGATATCGATACACGCATACAACCCGATATAAATATATAGGACCACATACACAAACTCAAATACAGTACAAACTCAGCGATGCGAGGAAAAACACTCGCCTAAAACAAAAATCCGATAACTCCGCGTGCCCGAGCTCCCGAGCGAGGAAATACTCGAAGCGAGAGAAGGAGAGGGGGTTTGGGCCCTTGGTGGCCGCCGGCCCTAGGGAGGTGTGCCACCCGCTAGGGAGGTCAAGGGGGGTGGCTGGCCTAGGGAAGAGAGGAGAGGGAGAATGGAAGATGGTGGTGATGGTGTTGGTGTTTGTAGCTGGTGGTGTTGGAGGAGTTGGATTTTGAGGAAGGAATAAGAAGGAAGTTGAAAGAGGTGAAGATGATGGTGATGTTGGAGATTGAAATAGGGGTGATGGAGGTGGTGTTGTGATGATGAGAGTAGAGATGGTGGTGATGGAGAAGAATAAAAGAGGTGGTGGTGAAGATGGAGAATTTATATTGGTGATGGTGATATTGTTGAAGATGGTGAAGTTGTCACCGAAATAGTCACCGGAATGGTTGCTGGAGATGTCGCTAGAGTTGAGGGAGCCTGCCCTAAGCTTAGGGTGTTGGCTGGCCTTGATGAAGATGGAGTGGAGGTGGTTTTGTGGAGAGATTTGGTGGTGGTGGAAGATTAAAGGAGATGGAAATGGAGAAGGATTAGTATGGTGGAATTTTGGTGATTATGGTGAAGGGGGAGGAGATGGAGGAGGAAGAAGATGATGATAAGATGTTGTAGGTGTTGTTGTTGTTGTCGTTGTGGTGGAGATGGAGGAGGAATGAGGGTGATAGGATTTTGATGAAGAAATGAAAAGAGAAGGAGAAGGAAAGGAGTTGGTTTTTGGAGTTGGAGTTAAAGGAAAAAGGAAATGAGTTTGGGATGAGATTTTTTGTGAAATGGTGATGGGAGAGGGAGTTATGACCGGCCAAGGTGATGAGAGAGGGTGATGAATGAGTTGGGATACTTTAGAGGAGATATTTTAGTGGAATGGTGTAGAATGTAGTAGAAGTGTTTAGAAGTTATTGGAAGAAAAAGAAAGGAAAAAAGGAAAAGAAAAGGGAAAAAGAAAAAAGAATTGGAAGAAAAAGAAAAAATAATTTGAATGGTGAAATCCTCAGGTTTGGTCGCGAATGCGGAAAGCATTCGGAAAAATACCTGAATTGTCCAAAAAACAAGTATCTCAGAATGATCCTCAAAATTTTTCAAAAATCAAGAATATTATTCTGAATATCATAGTGAAATCGGATTCAAGATACTCAATCGCATTTTTAAATTAAAAATCATGAAATCATCCACCGACACGGCCAGCACCGAGTCCGGCTGAATTTTTGTAAATTCAGAAAAATCTCAAAAAATATATTTAGATAGAAACTATTATTCTAAGAGATAATATGAAAGAAATTTCTATAAATTTGACTTTATTTGTAAATTAAAAATTAAGAAATCAATCAGCGGTACCGATTTACCTCGATTTTGAAGATTTTATTAAAAAAACTATGAAAAATCATGAAAATTCTAAAATATTAGAGAAACAGTGTTTTAAACTAAAATTGGTTAAATTTGACTATCATCAATGTCAAATCGAGTAATATACTAGGATCGGGTCCCTGGTTCAAACTAGAGCTGACTCCGAGTCCACGAATCCGAATCCAATGCAAAACAATCGCATAATTAATCATAAAATAAAAACAAATTTGGAAGATAAATTGAAAAAAATATGATCGAGAATCTGAATAACTAAGTACATATTCTGGGAACGAGGTGTTACATGTGCCATCTCATCAATAGGTTGCCATCATCTATGATAGGAGGTAAAACTCTTATGGAGATTTGGTCTGAGGAAGCTGCTCAAGTTTATGACTAGCTTAGGATATTTGGATATCCTGCCTACTATCATGCCAAGGAAGACAAGTTAAATCCTAGAGCAAAGAAAGGAGTGTTTTTGGCGTTTAAAAGAGACGTCAAAGGCTACAAAATATGAGACTCAAAGGACAAGAAGACTATTTTGAGCAGAGATATTACATTCGACGAAGCTTCAATGATGAAGCCTATCGAATCTCAGCAGGTGGAGAGTAAAAAGACCACAAAGGTATCTCAGTAGGAGGAGAGTAATACTACTCCACGTACTCCAGGCAGTTCAGTATAATTCGAGATTCCACTGACAGTGATATGGGATGAGAATCATGTAGAAAATGAGGATACTATAGACATGGAGAATCAAGGACATGCTATGGGTCAGGTCCAAATTCTATTGTAGCTAGACGAGGAGGAAGAAACCTATAGAAGCCAGCATGCCTCACTACAAATATGATTGTGTCATATGCACTCCTAATCATTGAAGATGCGATTTCATCTACATATAAAGAAGTAATCAGAGGGGAATCATGGATAGAAATGTCTCTTTATAAATCAAGAGTTTAAGTTTGTGCGCTTTGACTTTCTCGATACTTTTATTATGGCTATACGGGTTCGAATCCACAGGAACGGGAGGCGATATACGCATTAGCAGCGTGCCACGATAGTGTTAACGAGTTCTTCTAAGTTTCAAAGAATCAAAAGAAAAAAAACAAAAACAATAAGTGGAAAGAGGAGAGGATGAAAACATAAAAGAAACGATAATGAAATTGTTGAAAAAATGGTTATGAAAATAAAGATCTAAAGGTGAGAAGACTTATGGATCACTCACTTCTAATTGATCTCACTAATCACACTAACCTCCACATTGGATTATTGGCAACACTAGGCTTGACTTCAAGAAGCTTTACAAAGCATGACCCCATAAGATTGTTCTTTTCTCTCAACCTTGCTTTACAAGGCAAACTGGAACATCAACCCATCAAGATCCACTAGAAGGCAAGTATGGGATGAGAAGCAAGTGTACAAATTGTATAAGCTAACGGCGAGTGGATAAAATCAAACTTACATCACAAGGAAACTAATGCAAACATTAAATCATCAAAATCAGTTAGAAGCATGAAATAAGTGAGTTAGTTGCAAATTAGCAAGTTAAAAGTTAGAACCTCATCATCATGAGCCATAAATGGCTCTTGCAAGAGCAAGGCCTTGTATGATGCTATGAGATTCATGTGGGTTATCAATCAAAAGTTATAGAATTAGTGGGTTTGCAATGAGATTACCATGAGAGAAAATCTAGCTACGAATCATGTAGAAGTTAGAGAAGAAATTAATAGAGAAAAAGAAGGAAGCTTTCATAGTTTTGTCACTCATCTATTACATCAACACCCTCTTTCTCCTATGAATCAATCTCTAATCTAATATAAGATCTAAAAAAGAAAGAAAAATACAAAAGAAGAAGAAAGAGAAAATCCTACACTACTCTATAGAGAAGAAACCCTAATCCTGGCCTCCTCTCTCGTAATCTGGCTCATCAATGCAGTATTTATAGGCAATGGGGAGCTAGGTTTCACTTGACGAAACTACGTGTTGAAGATGGAGGTACTAAGGCCTGATACTGCCGCGAATACATGGAAAGTCATGTTTCCATGGTAATATCAGGAAGAGATCCCCTAATCTTTTGCCTCGTTCTGCGTATTAATTCGAGATGCTTCTGTATATGTCCAGAATTGGATATTTTGAACCCATATTTCTCTAGATACAGTTTTAATACGAGAATCCAATGTGATTTTCTAGAAGCTCTTTGCCTTAGCCTGAAATCCGAATTAATTAACCAAAATAGCTTTAATTAAGCTCTTATTTTCACTTTTGCCTTTATACTCTTGTTATCTGCATAAGAGACTAAAACACGGGTGAGAAGCAGTATATTATTCATAAATCGGTTAGAAAATGTGATAATAAAATGCAGAATTAATGACTAATCAAGAAGAAAAAATCAGTTCTGAGTCTGAGATGCGGAAGAAAGTCATGTTGGAAGAGATGAATTCTCTTCATAAGAACGACACTTGAGAATTATCAGAATTGCCCAAGGGGATTATGTGTTGGCTTGGTAATTGAGAACTTACCAGAGGAAGCATTGTAGTAAAGTAAATTCTACATTACATCAAAGGTACAATAGATGTTGGATTGGTATTTGAGAAGGATACCAATGGTATGTAAGAGTGTATGGGGGCATGTTGACTCTGATTATGTAGGAGACCTTGACAAGCGTCGGTCTATGACGATATATGTCTTCACATTTTCCTAAGTACTGATGAGTTGGCACTTGACTTTACAGTCTACTATCACTTTGTCGACAACAAAAGCTGAGTATATAGCCATGAAAGAGAATATAAAAGAGGGCATTGCAATCAAGGGTTGCTTGATGACTTGGGGATCGAACAAGATCAGTTGAAGATCAATTATGATAGCATCTATTTGGCGAAGAACCAGGTCTATCATGCACGGATGAAATACATAGAATTCAGGTTTAACTTTGTTAGGGAGATTCTCGAAGAAAGTGATCTAGTGTTTGAGACGATTCACACAAAGGAGAATCCAGCAGACAAGCTTATCAAGATAGTTTTGGGAGCTAAGTTCAACTATTGTAAGAACTTACTACACATCCTTCCAGTTGCTTGAATTCGGTGGAGATCATTTGGATGAACTACACGTGGCTTAATCCCCCTGGGCAGCGGTACATAGGCAGCCGTAATGGTGCAACCCATTTGCTAAGTTGACATGGTGATTCGTTAGTGTTCGGCTCCGATTTGAGAAATTTTCGTCGAGGTGGAGAATTGTGGGGGAGAGGATCTAAAATCTATGTTGTACGATTTTTTAACCCATTAGAGATAGCAGCAAAAGCAGAAGAAGCAGGCAACAGAAGCAGGCAGCTGTCGACAAGCGGTTGGTGGTGATCAACAGCGGATACACGAATACGCCAACAAAACCGTTTGTGGTTGTCAGTCTGTCGACAGCTTAAATAGATCTGTCAACAAGAATTTATATAATGGTCAAAAGTTGAGCTTAGTCTGTCGACAAAAGGACCAATAGAAAGTTAGGTCAGCTCAGTCTGTCGACAGGCCTCTTGGAGCTAGCAATAACTATAGTGTTCTGCCAGTTTCCTAATTGGTTTCTGATTTGGATTCTAATCCGATTTCAGAGTTTTGAGTTTTTTTCTTCGTAAAGTCTCTGGCTATATATTGATGGGTATTGTACCTTTATTGGTACATGTATTTGGTGATTTAATTAATATGATCACTCTCTCTTCTGCCCCGAGGACATAGGAAAATTGTCAAACCTTGTTAAATCTCGTGTTTTCTCTTTGTTCTTTGTTCGCGCGTGTGTGATTATTCTCGACGTCCCCCCTAAATCTCCAGAAATCTCAAAGTTGTAGGTGTATGTACAATTTCAATGAAATTAATTAATATAACCATGTACATATCTCTTATTGTAGTGGTCAATTTCTGACCTACACCAAGATCAAAACATGTGTCCCTGCTCATCAGAACCTCCCAAAGGCGGACGATAAGATAAGCCGACTGAATACCTCTGTGCAGAGCACCATCTGACTGCCCCGAGGATGCTCCTCCTCCAAGGGAACAACTGCTCCGAGGACGCTCCTCCTTCCGAGAATATCTCCACCCTGAGACTAGTTCTTCCGTTCTAAGCAAGGTGATTGTTGCAACAACCTTCATTGATATTTGCCTACATTTATGGAGTCCGTTACGCCGCCAGATCATTCCACGTTTCATATGCTGCAACGACCCATACTCCAATGCGGGCTGTTACAGAAGGTAGCAGAAACCGCTCCGCCATCAAGAGCAGAATCCAAGCCGTTATGGAAGAATAGCAATGTGCAGATTATGCAGTTATTGAAATACGCATGACACGCACTGACAATAAAGCCTCCCCTGGGGTGGGTGCGTGGGGGTGTGTGTGTGTGTTATATATACTGGGATATGGAGAGAAGAAGAAAAGGAGACTTTCCTTCCAATAGAGAGAAGGGATTTCCCAAACCATTATTTCATTGTATTCAGAGATTAGATCAGAGTTTTAGCTCTGCTGACTTTACTATAATCTTCTGAAATAGTGAATTCTCTACCCTCCCCGTGATTTTTTTCAAATTAGATTTTCACATAAAAATTTATGTCTTTATGTTATCTCTGTAACTCTCTCTTAATCCTTGTTACAAATTGAAATGTAGATAAATTCTCCCCGAAAATTTACCCCCATATTTGTGATGTGAATTATGTGATGAGACAACAGACATGAGAAAGGTCCTTAAATGGAGACATAGTTGACGGGGAGAGATTTCTCTCTCTCCTCATGTCCCTACATGCATGAGAAATGTTTGGCTTCAGCTATGAACAGACTTGTTACCAAATTTCCAGAAAAATTAAAAATAAAAACTTTATATAATGAATGGAAAGTTCCATATAATTCCATAAAATTCAAATTTATTTGGAGAAACAATGAAAGCTTTATGTATGCATGTGCCAAATTGATTATATATTCTACATTTGATGAATAAAATTGCAAATTTTTTCTTTTAAAAGTGCCATATAATTTTGGTTTAAATGTACAAGTACTCTCAAATTGAAACACACTGGATACTGATAAACCAAAACTTAATTAATTTTTTGAGCAAGAGCAGTCATGATAAAATAATAAAAGATGCGGAGAATATATTGCTACTGCTTTTTCTTCCCCAAGACGGTTTAGGTTTCAAATTTTACCTTGAATCCATCTTTTATAAAATGTTAAAAAGTAAGTTTCACCTCCATCTTTTACTTCATTTTCCCACAAATGAATGCCCAGAAATTTTTTAACTTTATAGTAACTTATATTTCAGATTAATTGAATAATTTTAATTTCCCTCCAATTAAAGTTCAAATACTCTCCTATCATCTTCTTCTTCCAGCTTCTTCTTTTTTTTATTCTTTTAAGCCATGCCTCTATTAAAATTGAAAAAAAATAGCTCTCCCTCCTTCACAAAAACTACATTCCTTGCACCATCTTCTCCTTCTTCTCCATCACCTTACTTCATTCCCTCTAATTTGCTAAACCTAATTCCCAAAAAAATGAAGCCACTCTCCTTCCTCCTACTAGTATTACCATCACTCTCACAAAAAAAAAAAAAAAAAAAAGAGCTTGCCACACACATGGTTGATTTGTTGTGTGCCCCTTTTATGTCGTTATGTTTCGTGACACTAGTTTTCATATCTACCTTTCTCACCATAAATCAGCTTACCTAGTTTCATTGCACATTAGATGAGCATATACAGTTCATTTCTCAGAAACAAGCGTTTGTAAATTAAAAACACAAATTCTTAAGATTAAGGAAAGTATGTGAACAAACTTATTTAATTTCATGGCTTTATTATTCTCATATTATAGTACTTTCAAGAGCAAACTGAAAGTAGCATTGTACAGAAACAGGACTCCCATGTATAACTCCGTACTTGCCACGCAAATTTCTCTGAGACCATCCATGATTGCACTTTAATGGTAAATTTACTCGTATGACGATACTTGAAGGCTATCATTTTTGCAGGAATACTTGATGTAAATGTCGAACTTGGCAACGGTGGACGTCTTGCCGGTAGAAAAGTCTGGGCCACGAACAACATAGCCCATAGTTGTCTTGCGTGAAGCTGAAGTCTTCAAAATAAAGGAAGCACGCACACGCATTAAATCATTGTCTCTATGTACAGCTCACGCCCGCGCTGGGCACTGCTCTGCTCAACATGTATGCGAAATGCGGCCTCGTTGATGATTCTCTCAAGATGTTTGATGAAATGCGCGAAAGAGATCAGACTTCATGGACGGCGATGATATCGGCTATGGCGGCACACGGGCGGGCGAGGTGAAGAGGCGATGGGGATTGTTTGACGATATGATACTTGTTGGGTTGGTACTCGACCACGTGACATATGTTGGTGTCCTTCACGCGTGCAGTCACAGCCGCAGTCGTGGGATGGTTGACGAGGCTAGATCCCACTTTGAGAAGATGAGAGTGTACGGGATTGAGGTGAGAGCAGAACATTACGGGTGCACGGTGGATGTGTTGGGAGAGGAGGGAGAGTGAAGGAGGCATGGGAGTTGGTGAGGTTCGATGCTGATGGAGCTCGGCGAGTATGTGCTCCAGAGCCTGTTGAGCGCGTGTTGCAGTTATGGGTTTGTCGAGTGGGCTGAATGGCCGCGGAGAAGCTCTGGATGATTGACACAGGGCATGCGTCTTCGTATGTAATGTTGGCCAACACATATGCAGGGTTGGGGAGGTGGGAAGATAGCGCGAGAGTGAGGAGGTTGATGAGAGAGCGAGGGGTGCCCAAGATGCCAGGTTCCATGGTTAGAGAAGAATTGTGAGAGAGAATGTTCAACATTTACTCGAAATAAAATAAGAGCCAAAAATTAGTAATTCTTATTGTAAAAATATCAGATTTATGTACCATTGAGAAGGCTATGAAGAAGAAGAACCCTGAGAAGGCTATGAAGAAGAAGAACCCAGTGGTTATGGGAAAAAAAAAATCCTCAGATTTAAATTAAAAACTCTTCAAGTCAACATGTATAAATACAGAACATATTGATTCACTGATTAAAACGAGCAACCTCTAGACTGATTCGTGTTCGCAAATTTTTACAGGAAGAGTCCTTGTATAGAATACAAAATGGTACACAAAATAGCAAAAGAGAGTGTAAATTTTCACTAATATTGACCATTTTTGCATCCTTCGATGGCGTAACTCCAATCCCAGGTCAACGTATTATAGATGCTGGCAGGAGAGTTTGCAGATAAATCTCACTCCAATTAGCAATTCACCCATCAATGTAAAAGAATGTCACCTGAACACAAGTAGAAGTGTTAGTGAGATTAACATTTTGTAATAAGTGTCTCATGTTTCTTCACCATTACAGCCTTTAAATTTATATATTTATATAAACAACTTTAACCCACATATGCATGATTTTATTATGTTGAATTCATATTTATGACGTATTCTAGATTTCATGATTTCCTGTATCCAAGTACCTGTAATGTGTTTTATCCCTATCGCATATCTGTACCAATGCAACAAGGTATAAGTTCTTTTGAAATGGTATGATACCCACCCCGTTTCATTGAAGAGCTAATCTTGAGACAAGATGCAAGAACGCAGAAATATTGTTTGATATTGAAGAATTAACACGGTACCCATGGTAGTCATTTTACACAAAAAATATATATATATGAGTTTATCAAGTGAAGCCATGAGGATAAGACTGAAACAAAGTAGATTTATTGTGGATTAATTCACACCTTGATCTGTGATGGAACGCCACATAGCAAGAAAAGATCAGGTTGTGACTGCAGCAGACTTTCACGGGTGCCACTTTATGCTGCACCCAACACTTTCAGGAGAGAAAGGAAAGAGCATTTTAGGTAAATAGATGAGCATATAGATCTAGAGAAAATGTAGAAATAAATTTGAAAACAAACCAGATACCTAGGCTTTTGCAACTGAGGCGGCTGCTGACCACTAAGAACACGGTCTATAGCAAGACTTAGGTCCCTAAACACAAAAAAAAAAAAAAAAGAAATTATTTTAATGAACGGATACATTAATCACAAAAACGAACATTCCACTTGATGTTTGAGAATGCAACCTTCCTGTGGCAGGCATATTATTACTTGGTCGAGAGTCATCAAATTGGCCATGGTAGAACAGTTCGAATGGTCTCCGTCCATCCTATTGAAATAGTGTTTAAGAGTGCAACAAACATTAAGTATATGCAAGGAAGTAGCATGGGTCAGCATTAGATACAATTCCCACCTTTTTGAAGAGGAAAAACTCCGGTGTGCAGACAGCTCCAAATGATCGGGCAACTTCTTGGGACTGCAAGATAACAACACATTATAATGAAGGCCTAAGGTCAAGAAATCATCCAAGAGACTGCACTTGGACATGCAAGTATTACTCACTGGAAAGTTTATGATAGTAGATAGGTTGAGAGAATCTTAAAGGTTATCATATCAGTAGATTCATAATTTTTATTCTCGATAAGAATTCTGAAGCATAATTTATCTCTAATCAACTCAATTTCCTTTTAACTCCTCACCCCTTTATAAAACTAGGGAGTTCGAGTTTAAAATTTTATTTACTTTCATGTACAAAAAGGAGTTTTTCAAATGAAAAGTTCATGCATGCCTATTTAGAATTGCAACAAAGACATGGGAGAAGTCACAGAAATATAACTATAATAAATTCATAGAGTTTGATTCCAAACAGCTCCTCAGTCTGTAAATTTACACCAACAATTTTTAAGATGTCAATGATATTGATGAAGACATCACCATTGCTAGTTGTTTTTCTATGCTTTAATTTATTCTTGAGTTTAGTTGTTTCTTCTATTTTGTTTTTAGTACCACGTCGTTTATATCCGAGAACTAGATTTTTTTTGTAAAACCTATAAACAGGACTCAGGCTTCTTTTATTAGTGGACAATGAATGAATTAAAAACTTTCCCAGTTAAATTTCTTGAGCCATGAGTTCTAAAGATTGGGGTATGAAACCCATGATGCAAGGGGTGCGAAACTCAAAATCTATCCGATTCTTACCTCTATTACTTAAACTCTAATTTCTCTTATTTATTTTCTTGTCAAAATCTTAGTTTCCTATTTCTTTGATTTGAAGGTGATTGCGATACACCCATTATACATTAGTTTGGTATTAGAGCTTTGGTTCCAATCCCTTTCAAACTTTTTCCCTTCTCCAAAACTCTAAATCTAAATCTCTAGATCTAATTCAAAAAAAAGAAAAAAAGAAGGAAAAAAACCCTATTGTTCATTTTTCTCGTCTCCTCCCTCCCCCCGATCCTCAAACCGCCACCCTTTCTCTTCCCCTCCACCTCGGGCCCACTACCACCTTTCTCACTGCAACTCACCAACACCACCTCCTTCAAGATGTCAACGCCACCACCACCTTCGAGATCGTTCACCACCATCACATCTCTCACGCCACTCTATCACCGCCTAAACCCCACGCCCTTACCGTCGCCACAAGATTGCCGAGGGCTTCATCGATCAGATCTCCATCTTCATCGTCATTCTAGTCTTCTTTGTCTTCGCCCTTCTTTTTCGTCCACGCCATCGTCAGCCGTGATTCTCCCTCACCGATCCCGACTTCATCGACGACGTCGCATCATCTTATTCCTCGTCTTCATCTCGTCAGAACCCATTTGACGACAGTAGCATCGTCCAATTCTCCTCGTCGTGATCTCCTCGTCCTGTTGTCACCGTGGTCTCGCCGAAACTCCTCGCTGACGCCGCCAACAGTCGACGATCACCGTCGCGCCTCCATAGAGCCCCAGCAGCCGACACTCATGCTCTCAACGGGTTCGATTAAGCTTAGATTTGGGTGTGATTTTGATTTGGGCTTGATTTTGGGTTCATAACCTAAACTCGCATTGGATCCGACCCGAAATCCCGCCCGTTTCAATTCAATCGACACAATTTGGACTGAGTTAACTCAACCCGAACGAGTCAACTCAACAGTCTGACTGAGAGAGTCAACTCAGTGAGACTCAGTTAACAGCTGTTCTAGCAACAAGGCAACAGTGATTCCGAGCCCGTTTCAGGTCCGTACGGAGTCCATTTTGAGCTCTGTTTGAAGCATTAGATCCCTAACTGAGCCTCAGAGCCAGTGGAACGATTTTGCAACATTTAAGCAGTAGATCTGACTTCCACAAGTCTCTGTTTGGAACCTTACTATTCTTGCAGCAGAATAATAATCATTCTTTGGGATAGTTTCTAAGTTCTCGCACTGAAATTTAGATTTTAACTCTATGAGGTTGTACTTTTGTGGAAGTTATTTAAATACTAATACTGATGGGAAGGAAATGGAACGAGATTTGTACACGATTGTCTCACATTTTGGGTATCTCATGATCGTTATGGATACGAATAGGAAAAATCATCTTGAACAATTATAAAGTTATTTTTCCTTGACATCTGAACAGAAATACCATTATGCCCAAATGAGACTGGTTGGAAAAGCTTATTGGTGGGGAAAGACAGTCATATCGACTGTCGAGATTGATTTGTCTTACAAGATCTTCGTACTCGATCTGCTCCACACCTCAAGAGGCCACAATTCAGCGATCTAGTCGCAGAATGTAAAGAGATCTAGTTGGCGTAAGGAAGATTCTAGAAAGCATGGCAGTTGAAGATACAAAATCAGAGCCAAAGTTATTGATGAGCTAGAGTCGGTCAAAAGTTGTTGTTGAGTTGGTGTCACTGCAAAAAGAGATTTCCTCAAGGCCCACAGAAGTTGAAAAACTCTCTATCGAGACCTTTGTAGATCTTCCAACAGAGCCTACCATGGAGGTAATACCATCTTTGGCAGCTATGAGTGCCTCATTATCCTTGAAATCACCTGACGTGTACGATCCCTTACATATATTTCTACAAGAGACAGTTTCACATGGGATTGACATCTTGATATGTGGATCAGATTTCACTGAAGTTTAGTTGACTTGTTATGATGCATGTTTCTTTCTTGAGCTACCATCGACTGCAGTCGATCTGTCACGGGAGCCCGTTCCACCTCCACCACATTGGCCTTGACGTGACGCACTAGTACTGATTCCTCGACCATCACGATGACATGATTGAGATGCTTCATGAGGGAGCCCTCACTCGACAGGGACGAATTTCTCACACCCTGGGGGAAATGATGAGGACATCATCATTGCTAGTTGTTTTTCTATGCATTAGTTTATTCTTGAGCTTAGTTGTTTCTTCTATTTTGCTTTTAGTACCACATCTGTTATATTCGAGAATTAGACTTTTTTGCATAACCTATAAATAGGCTCTATGCTTCTTTTATTAGTAGCCAATGAATGAACTAATTCAGTTAAATTTCTTAAGCCATGAGTTCTTGAGATTGGGGTGTGAAGCACGTGGTGTAAGGAGTGTGAAGCCCGTGATGCAAGGGGTAAAAAGCCTAAAATCTATCCAATTCTTATCTCTCTTCCGTAAACTCAAATTTCTCTTATTTATTTTCTTATCAAAACCCTAGTTTCCTATTTTTTTGATTTGAAGGTGATTGTGATCCTCCCATATTACATCAGAAAGCCCCCCAACTCTAGCAGAAACACACTTCTACCTAAATTTTGACAACTGTAATTATATTATTCTTCTTCTTTACTAGAAATTGTTGTTCTTATTTTAAAATGGAGATATTACAGCTTATTTCCTGATGTATGCTTCATAAAATTGACTCTCCAATTTATCAAAACCTTCAGTATCATGCAACTTCTTTTCAAGGGAAAAGGGCAATCTGTTCACCCAATTTATTAAAACAAAAACATTAAGAAGAATGTATGGAGTGGGTACATAGAAGAGGAGTAGAAGAAAACAGAAACAACAGAGCCTAATGGTGCGATCTGTTCCAGGAGCGGTGTGAACTGTACTAATACTTGGGGGTCCGTTATCACACTGAAAGACTCAAAAGATGATACTTTGGAGCACAAGGCCTTGGTGCTAGACAATATTGGTTGAAGATTCAAGATCTACATTTCATCCAAATAAGCTATATGAGTACTAGTACATGAGAATCCCGTTTTGAGTTTAATCAAGTAGGCATATTGCTACTGTGTCTGTTTTGAGTTTAATCAAATCGGTTGTTGCTAGTGCGTCTGGAAGATCAGTGATGGTGGTCAGAAAGGTTTATATTGAAAACTGGTTGCAAATAGGGGTCCAAATCTCTTAAGGGAATTGGCAATTAAGAAAAATGTGGTCCATTGTTTCTAGACAGAATGGACAGAAGTGCCAGCAGCTGTAGGGTTGCTCCATTGTCTGTCGTTGAAGGCAAACTAACTTCAAGCAGGCTGGTGTGGGCCAAAACAAGGTCGAGAAGGTGCAGAAGACGGTTTCAGTCTGAAGGCTTTGGTAGAGAGATTTAACAGAGAAAACCATATATCCTGAATCTCTCCAAACATGACGCATGACTTGAGGTAATGCAAGCCAACAGAAGGAATTCAGGATGGTCAGAAGCTGTTGTAATTGAGGAACAAGAGGGAGGAGGTCCAATTCTCCCACCGAATTGCAGTATCCAAGATCCAGAATTGTTTTATATCTGAATTTGAGAGGAGAGAGTGGCTTTTCGATCGGATGCAAGCTCAAATAGTTGGGGAAGGTAACTGTCATACCCCATGTGAACAGTCTCAAATGGTATGTGGGCTAACAGTGCCTCCCTGTATAATAATTTCAATGAACTAAATAATTAATCATAACTAGCATTTTTTTAAGGAAGAATCATGAGGGGAAAAATTCTATATTAAAGAGTTCTTGGAGCATTATAAATAGTTTAAGAGTTTACTACAGTGAGGATGGCATAACCTAAATGAAGGGATAATGATATAGCCAAGTGATCAAAGCCTTAATCAGCAAGGACACCATCCGTAAACAAAGGGAGTATGTTACAGCTATAGTGGATAGTTACATTGTGGGCCTGTTTGGTTAAGGGTAGAAGTGATGAAGTGAGGAATTGAGGAAGTAGTAATAATTCCCTTTGGAACTTGGGAATTAGTTAGTAAGTTTTCTGGTGTTTGAATGTTGTTGGGAAGTGTGGTTTGAAAAATATTTTGTCTTTTCCGATGTTTGGATGATAATGTAAAAGTGGAAGTGGAAAAGTTGACCACAAAGTTGACCATAAAATAATATTAAAATAAAAATTAATTAAGAAAAATAAAAAATAGACTGTAATTAGAATGCAAGTGAGATTTACATGGTTAAAAAATTAACTGTTTTGTGCGACAATTTATTACAAATAAGATTTACATGATCACAAAATTAACTGTAGCACTCTGGAAGTGAGGAAATGGTTGTGTAAAAGAGAAAAGATAAAAGAAAAAGAGGCTTTCTTATTTTCCTTTTTCGGTGTTTGGATAGATAGGGAAGTGAGCAATTATACTTCCCTATTTCCTTACTTCCGCCCACTTCCTTGCAACCAAACAGCCCCTGTATGTCAATTAGAAGGGACTCTGGTATATAATAATTCCAATGAATTTAAGAATTAATCAAAATCAACATTTTTAAGGGAGAAATCATGGAAACACTGTGAATCCTAATGCATTTGATGGTAATTAAACTAATCAATTAAGAGGCTAAACTTTTTGTTTAGCCATGTGTCTTGAACATACGTCAAAGCATATATATTGGAGGATGAATGCAAAAAGCCACTAATGCAAAATCAATATGGACGTAGATGGAATAGTCTGCTCCAAAGTTACTCAAGTTCATAAGGAAAAATCAATCCATGGTTTAATATATCGCTCGTATATATAGTAGATATTGATATTGCTGATATTGCCAAGAAAATATCCAAGAAAATATTTCCAATATATGAAACACCCGATAATGTCTAGTATTGCCAATCCCTATACCAAAAATCTATACCAAGACTGATATTAAGATCTCAAACACTGATTATGAAACTAATCAAGAACATCAATCTACTCAAGACTTAGTGGAGCAAGCCAAAAAAAGTATTAACTTTTCTATTCACTGTTTAAAATGCTACATGTAAAATGGTTGATGAAGATACTTATTGACGTTATCAGAAGATCTATAGAATTCTTAATCCTTGACTCATACTTTCTAGAGTTGATACATAGAAATCATCCATTAGTCAATTCCTTCTAGGATTTTTTATATTTCTTGAATATTTAAATCATACAAATGTTTTGTAGATGCTCAAAATTAATCATCTTGTCACCAAAATGGAAACAAACTCTATCACTACTACTTTGGAAAATAAGATTATGAAGTTATCAGAAGTTAAAGGGTGATGAGAATATTCTTTTCCTTACAAAAAGAGTTCGAATCTTGTGATAGTTAAGAGATTAAATTAATAAACCCATTTTAGTAGGTAACATTTTTACTTCAAGTGACCCTTTAATAGGTTAGCAGGTGCTTTAGGACATATTTCAATTTGCACGCGCTTGGTATGTCGTTAAGGATAATAGCATAGTAATCTAGGGCAAAAAAGGTTATATTGAGTGCTATAACTGTACTATGATCCGGTTTTTAGAACACTAGCGTACACATATACTCACAAATAAATGGGTTTTGTTATATCCACACCCAACCCATGTCCTACTTTTTGAAAATTAGTTGCATCACTGTGTGTGTGTGTGTGTGTGTATCATGTTGTACCTGTGTTTTGTATCTGTGTCTGAAGTTCATAGGCAAAGTATAGCTAACATTATCTCCATTGTCTTTGAAGTTATAGTTGAAGGGATGAGCTGAAAAAATAAACTGCAATTATATTTGAAGTATTAACCAGACCTCATCAAATAGGTATGGGAAAGGGTAGTTAAGTGACTTTGCTTCTTCAGCCATGAACTGTGGTCCATCCTGTAAGAATATAAAAAAAAAACTTGATGAATAAAGGAATAAACATGCAAATCAAAGCTCTAAGAAGCCTTAAAATATGAATATTGCATGCATTAGATCCATCAAACTTTGAAGCACTAAGCACATAAAGGATAATTTAAATGCTTTTGCCACAGATTGTAAGTTCATGAACAAATCCTATAAACTTCTGAAGTCCTGAAAATAGATGTGCATATTGGTATATGACCTCTCAGATTAGCAAATATAAAACACAGTGCAGAAAGTACAGTTGACATTTTTTTAACTATTTAAGAGGTAAAACCACAGAAAAAAACGAAAAATATTCTTTACGACTGGCAAACTAACAGCAGAATTACATTTCATAAGCATACACAACACCCAGTTTAGGCTATTTTTTACCTTATGAAATAAGAATCATTTGTTATGCTATAAGATATAGCTAAAGAAAGTACGTAAGCTTTTCTATGAAAGTATAGAAGAACTTTTCAACTGTGGGTGTGTGATTGTGGAATTTGAAGAGATTGCAACAACCGCAAGCCCTTTCTGCAGCATAATTAGGAAATAATGTTGGAAACTATTTTTCAGTTGATAATGGTTGACTACACAGGATTGCACCTACCGACATATAGAAATTTGCAAGCTTCACGATATCTTTTTTCAAGTGTGTGACAAAAGGGCAATGGTTGCAGATGAACATTACCTGCAAAATCATATTTAGATATAAACAAGTGATGAAACAATCAATCAATCATGTAAGAAAATTTTATTAGAAAGAACAGCATGAAGGGTGAATTGCAACAGTTACTAGATGTTTTCATAATTGAAATAAAAAAAGCAAACTAGATTTTGTTTTTATTTTTATTTTTATCACAAAAGAGTAGTGGTCTTCACCATAATTATACTAGGAGCCAAGAGGCTGCCAATAGTATCAGCCCTTAATGCCAACAAAGCTCACTGAGAAATATGACAAGTCACACTAGAATGTGAAAAGACTATTAAGCACTCGGAATTGTTCATATCTAATCAGACTAGGGTCACATAAAGTCATGATTATTTTTCTTTCAAAGTTTTCATTGTCACAAATACATTTTCACATTAATGCGTAAAAACATGTAACTTTATTGTCATAGAGCTATTATCTTTTTTTATGTGGGGTGACAGATTTATAGGCACCTCTCATTTTAGAAGAATTAGTGTTGGACAGGTAAGAATAAAGCGGAGAACAAATAGCTGTAAATCACCTAGAGGGGGGGTGAATAGGTGATAATGCTAATCTAGAAACTAAATGCGTTAAATGCGGAAGCTTAAGACAATTTTGCAACACACTTAGTACAACACACAAGTGTAGCCGAATTCCCCGTGAAGGGCTCTGGACTAACTCCTCTTGATTCCCCTAAATATGGGTTGAGGTGCTATATGAAACTCTTGTGGTTAAGTACAAGTGAGGCACACACACAAACAAGCCAAGCATATAAGGATGAACAATATGAAATAATGCAAGGCACAAATGCAAGCAATAATATATGAATGAATGAATGGTGCTTTGCACAAATATAAAGAGAGAGAGTTTAGAGACAAGTGGATCAAACGCAAACACAATGATATGTTCCGAGGTTCGAGCCCCTAGCTCTACGTCCCCGCCTTCACCGAGAAGGATTTCTAATCCACTATCTTGTCCACCGAGGACTCCCACCGAGGGAACCTTCACCGAGAAGGATTTTTACAACAAGGGAGTACCGAACTCCTCTCTCAAACACCGCCTCACAACCGAGGGGTAGGCCCGTAACCAAACAACAACCAACACCTCTACCAAAGAGGGTTACAACCAATCTCCACCTCTCACTAGAGGGAGCAAACCACAAGCCTCAACCTCTACCAAAGAGGGAGCAAACACCAACCCAATACAACAACCTCAACCTCTACCAAAGAGGGAGCAACACAAAAAATTAAGGGTTTACAACTAGTGGTATCTCTCAACCACAAACCTCTTTCCTTTTTCCACAAACAAATATCCTAAATAGAATAGGATAGAAGATAAGCTCAAGTGTGAAAAACAAAGTGTTTTGATCAAAGAAATACTCTTGGGAAAATACCAAATAGATATAGAAATGAAGAACAATAAACCAATTCCCAAAAACCTAATTTCTTTGAGAATAAGAAAACACTTAAAAACAAACAAGATGAATCTTTTTGCTCTTTAAACTCTTTTGAAAACTTCTTTTTAAAACCAGAGAGTAGGGGAAAATTAGCTCAGAAAAACATGGCCAAAATCCCAAAGAAATGGGGTTTATATAGGCCAAACAGAAAACTAGCCGTTAGGCTGATCTGGCAGCCTGACAGGCCTAGCGGTCGGCCGGCCGGCCGACCGCCAACGGTCAGAAATGTGACCGTTGGGGCAACCCGGTCGACCGCACGGCCGACCGCCCAGATACAGAGAGCAGACTCTCTGATCCGGTCGGCCGCTCGGCCGACCGCCCAGATACAGAGAGCAAAGCTCTCTGGTCCGGTCGGCCGCCCAGCCGACCGGCCCACTGTGCCAGCAGACGTGCACAAGTCTGTGCACGTCGGTCGACCGCCCGGTCGACCGGCTTGGTCTGTCAGCACAGTTCTGGGTCAGAAAACTGTGTTAAAAATATTTCTAAAAATTCTTTTAAGTTTTGTAAAAATACCCAAAAATAGTTTTATCATTTTGCATTGATACATAAACATGTGATAAAAAGTTTTAGCTCAAATATCAAGCATATGAAACTATTTTTGTGTCTTATCATTTTTACCAAAAACCAAAACATGTATTTTATCAAACTTGGATTTTTCAATAGGAAATCTGATTTTTCCTAAAACTCATGAATAGGTATATCAAAATAAGTTTGTTTAAGATATGAAGCATGTATGTATATTGAACACATCTAATATACATAAAAACCAAGTAAACTTGTTTTGATCAATCTATTCATGAAAACCAATATCGGTTAAACTAAAAACCGAAAAACCATAAAACGTGTGTGTTGTGCACTTGAGCATATCGACTATTCTTATCTTTACAAATGGATCTAAAACACACTAAACTTTAGGATACCTAAGTCTTCTTGACGATCTTCATCTTCAAGTCGACTCGGTCCAAACTCCGTGATCCAACGAGCAAGGCTATGTATGATCTTGATGCTCGGGCCCTGGAATCACCATGTGAAAGCTTCCAAACTCCTCCTTCTGAAGCAATCACCAACTAATATCTTAATTAATGATCTGAAACTAAAATCATAAGATTATTAGTAAACATAACTACATGAGTTAATCATCATCAAAATTAGAGAGGAAGGCCTCCGGGCCAACAATAGCTACAAAAACTTTGGTGGTCGTGTTTATGTTGTTCAATCATGTACATTGTAGTGGTTAAAATTTGACTCGCGCCAGGATGATGACACGTGTCCAAACTACCGAAAGGTTCCCCCGAGATATCCACTACTCTCAGAGTCCATTCCGAAGCCTCTGCCACTTCCGGCCTTCCCGGAACTATCCTCCATCTCGAAGACATTTCCAACCCGGAATCGCATGCAGCCACTCCGAGGCCTTTGCCATTCTGAAGTCCTCACTTACTCAAGATTTTCTCCACCCTGAACCCTCTCCGTTCCGAAAGCTTCATCTTCGAACTTCAAGCTCCAACAACAAATAATCCTTGATCTCAGCCGACAGTTATGCAACTCCATCCTCCCTCACGTTCATAACGTGTAATGTCCCTATCAGCGTGAACAGTTATAGACAGTGGTAGTGTTTCCTGCATGTAATTCCAACCAACCAGCGTCGATGATCACGATCGTTACAACAAATCCAGCATGTGCAAACGGTGCAGTTACAATAACCCACCAATTCTGCCTCCACACTAGCATCCATGTCAGGTATATACTATCATTTTTCTCCAAAGAGAAGGAAGATGCTTCCTAAACCTCAAAGCACACACCCCATTACACTAGCAGTTTCCTATGCTTGTCCACCAAAACACACTGGCAGTTTTTCTCTGTTTGGTTCTCTCACTTTTTCACCTACTGATTCTTACGCCCGAGAGTCTTAAGCTGACATCACACCGGTGCTCCTAATCTGAAAGGTGTGTCTTCTCTGTGTGTTCTGATAGATCAGATCGGGAGTATCCAACCGCTTGTGGCGGAGATTCATCCACCGCGAACTGATGAGATTTTTTACCACAAACTGGTGCTTTCATTGAGACTTAGCCTACACTCGAGATCTCCCTCCTTTTCAATCAAACCTTTCCCAAAAAACATCTCCCCTAACATTGATGCCCCAAAAAGCAGACAATCATCCACAAAGGCACCCTCCCAAAGGCGGGACCAATGTCAATGCTGGGGGCACGGTCCCTCCCATACATTGCCAACCGCAAGCGCGTCACAGACGACGTCGGCTCCTCATCTCAGAGGGCGCCTAATCGTTGTTATACGAAGGTCAGATCCTTAGATGCTCACCGACATAAAGTAGCAGATAAAGAAGCAGCAAGCTAGGTCAGATCGCGATCGGGAGTAGCGGCTCGCGACCGTGAGAACGTCGTTCATGAACAAGAGGCGTTGAGGCAACTCAACAGCCAACTCCAGGCACAGATCACCGCCCTCCAGAAAACCCAGGAGCATGCACAGCCGGTGGACGAACCTGGAGTTGGGAAGACGCAGAGCGATTGGTCCATCACGAATTTGAGGCGGCCTAAACCAACGTCTCTCATGCGAAGATGGCCACAACAATAAAGTTGACCCGACTCGTTATCAAACGGGAGTGCAGCGCGGCCAAACTCAGCGAAAGATTGAAGAGTTCCCTGACATCAGAACCCTCAACGAACTGGTCCAAAGGCGGATCCAGGAGGCGAAGTTGTGGTTCTATAGCGGACCGATACCGGCAGCTGCCAAAGTCTCTGAGTCTTCTATCCGGGGAGATTCTGGAGTGCGAGTTCTCGAAGAAGTTCGTGATTCCGACCTTTGACTACTACTTCGGAGTGAACGACCAAGTTCAACACATCACATACTTCTGAGATAAGATGGTGGTTCACTCCTGCAATTATCCACTCATGTGCCTAATCTTTCTGTCCAGCATGAAAGGTGTGGCCTCAGATTGGTTCTACTCTCTACCGCTGTATTCTCTCCAGACTTTGAGGATATAACTGAGGCGTTCCTCACTCAATACGCCTCCCGCTGAGAAGCTAATAAGAACAACCACCTCCTCTCTATCAAAATGCGGCAGCATGACAGCCTCAAGTCTTATATCGTGTAACGCCCCGATCCCGCGGGTACGGGGACGTTACTGCGACGTATATACGCAGGTCGGAAATACCCTCACGTATATACGCTAAGCATCAGTACAGGCAAGAATCAGAGTACGGAAGCACGTGGTGCATTATACATTCCAACATATGAGTACAATTATAAAGTTATCACCAGAGGTGACAAATATTATAAGAATATTACATCACCTGATAAGCGCAAATGCGAGAATACAAGAGATGTACAAGTATGAACAGTACAAAAGGCGCTCACGAGATAGCTGGAGAAGCCGCGAGCCAACTAAGGGGAGCAAGGATGGGACTGGAGCTACAGCTGGTCTGTCCGCTCCGCAGAAGTAAGCATGGTCCTCAGCAGAAAGAATCCCCTTCAGTCCAAGCTCCGAGACCTGGACATGAGCATCCAGAGGAGTCAGAACTCCCCGGCGAGTGGTGATGCAAAAGCCAGGTAGCGAGCATAGGTAAGCACACATGTATCAATAAATTCAAGTCATAAATATGCATTGAAAACCATATCGTGGGCACTAGCACACAGGAGCAAATAGGTATAAAACAAGTGATATCAAGCAGGAAGTACTCATAGTATGATAAGATAAGAACAGGAGACTGGTGGAATAGAATATAAGTGGAAAGGGAAGACATGAACGGGTATAATATAATAATCATAAAACCGGAAATCTGAAGTAAAACCTGATAATACAATTGTGGCGAAAACAAGTGGTATAACCAAGTTTGTAGAGCAACATAGCAAGTTATCATCTTGGCATTTTATTATTATTACTCGTCCGACCCATATATCTAGGTATGTGTCCCGGTGTACATCTCAACACACATACATCCATATATAAGCAAGTCGAGGTTGGTTATTGGAAGCTGATGAAGAACTGATAGCTCCTACTTATAGTAGTTCCCGTCCGCCCGGGACACAGCCATGGGGACCTTAAATCCCCTAACACGTATCTTCTGAGGGCCTAAAATCCCCTAACACGAATCGTCAGTTTTGTATTCCATTACTATAAGCAAGGCATCATACCGGCATCCATCACTTCCTCCCATTCCCCGTGCAAGTTATCCTTTTTATAGCTTATTAACAATATAATCAGATTTCGGGAATGAGTAGGATCATAACCGCCATAACAAGAGTACATAACAAGCATAACAGGAGTTCATAACAAGTGATCAAGTACTGCATTCCCGTAACGTGATAATCATGAGTAGAGAGTTAATCATAACAGGTATCAGATGTCATGTGTTATATGCCTTGGAGGTGATATTAGACAGGTGACAAGTCATGTCATAACAGGTGACAAGTGATAGAGATAACATAGCAGGAACATGCATCAAGTAGTAACATGTTAAGTGATACATAATGCCATATAAGTCGACCCGACGAAGCGGGGAAAATCGAATAGTGGCGAGGACACTCGCCTAAATCTTTAGAAAACACAGTGAAATCCCCGATCTCCGGAATCCAGGAAATGAACGCGTCAACGCATTTAAAGGGAAAGTGATAGACAGAGGAGAAAATCAAGAGAGAGAAAGAGATGAGAGAGAGGAGAGAGAATGAACCAAGAGGAGAGAGAATGGAGACGCGGGAAATAGCGTTGCAGAGATGTCACAAACGCGGGGTTCGAGACCCGCGTTCTAGCAAGGACACGAAGAGAACGCACGCGAGCATGAACTCCGCGTCGCGTTGATATAAGAAAGCGAAGGTCGCGTTAAATAACTATTTGGACGCAGGGGTAAAATCCGCGTCTAGAAATCAACAGAAAGAGAGAGAGAGACAGGGAAAGAGGGAGAGTGAGACGCAGGGAAAGAGTGAGGGAATCAGAGAAGAAAAGGAAATGAAAAAGGAAAGGAAAGGAAAAAGAAGGAAAAGAAAGAAAAGAAGGAAAAGAAAGAATGAAAAGGGAAAGGGAGGATGGCCGACGATGGCCGGCGGCGGTCGGAGATGGCCGGAAGTGGCCGGAGATGGCCGGAAAAATGGTTAAAGCTCCAAGCCCAACAAATCTAGAGGGTGCAAGTGTAATTCAAAAGGGAGAAATGGAGTTTCGAAAACGAGGCTTCGGAGAGCGAAGCTATACCTCGTTAGAAAGAGTATTCCAAGGAGAGAAAGATGGCGTGGTTCGTGGTGGCCAAGGTGGAGTATATGATGGTGGAGATGGTGGAGAAGGTGGTGGTGGAAATGGGTTATTTGGTGAAAAAGAAGAAGAAGAAGGTGGTGAAGATGGTGTTGTAGTTGTTGTTGTTGGAATGAAGGAGGAGATGGAGGAGAAAAAGATGGAAGAGTTGGTGGTGAAAATGGAGGGAAAAGTGGTGGAGATTGGGTGGCCAAAGGAGGGAGCAAGAGCTCTTGGCTGCTGGTCTCGTTTGCAGGAAATGGAGAAGGAAGAAGAGAAAAAGTGAAAGAGAGAGGAGTGGGGGTGTTATATATAAAGGGGAAGAATTATTATTACAAGAATGCCATTGTTTCATAACAAAAGGGGTGCAATCAAAGAATCCTTGCGTCTCCTTCTCCCAAACGCAACTCCCAAACTTGCGTCTAGGCCAAAGGGAGCCAACGCGGAAATTAAAGTTGCGTCCAATAGAAAACGCAAAAGTTGTGTTTAATAGAAAAGACAAAAGGCATGGTGATTTGATCTGGGTTGAATTTACACATAAGCATTAAATGCAGTATGGAGAGCACATCACCACATTAAATGTTGAATCCAGGTAAGTGAAACTCGCGTCTAGAGAGGAGAGAGGAAATAAAATATTTGGATAAAATTCCGGTATCTGGGAAAACACCGAAAATTCCGGAAAAGTCCAAAAAATAAAGTAGCTTGGAAAGCTTCCCAAAATTCTCAAAAATAATAAATATTATAAAAATATTTTTGGTGAAATCGGTTTTAGAAATTCAATCTCATTTTCAAAATAAAAATCATAAAGTCAACCGTCAATATCGCTCTACACCGGGTTGGCCGGATTTTTGATAAATTTAGAAAAATCTCAGAAAATGTATTTAGATAGAAAATGTGATTTTAAGAAGTTACAGGAAAGCCTTTTCTTAAAATTCAACTCCGTTTATAAATTAAAAATCCGAGAATCGGTCAGTGGTATTGGTCCGACACCGGTTTTGAAGATTTTCAATTTAATTCCGAAAAATTCCAGAAAATCATAAAAAATCTAAAATATTGGAAAACGATGTTTAAAACTGAAATCGGTCAAATCGGAATAGCGAAAAGACTAAATCGAACAATTCACTAGGATCGGGTTCCCGGTTCAGACTAGGGCTGACTCCGAGTCCACGAATCCCAATCCAAGACAAAACAATCGTATAAATAATTCATAAAGCAAAACAAATACAGAAAGTAAATCGAAAAATACGATCGAAAATCTGAATACGCAACTAAGTACGTATTCTGGGAGCGGGGTGTTACATATCGATACTTCCAGAACCATCTCGCCAAAGTTTTTAACTGCGGTGAAGATGTCTCTACTCGGGCTGCAAGTTTCTCACCCCTATACAAACATCTGCTGAAGCATGACGTCACTCGGATGAGTGAAGTTATGTCTCAGGCCTAGCTTTACATTCAGTTGGAGGAGGCTATGAAGAGTTCCGTCAACTACTCTCTCAAACGTGACAATGACAGAGAAAAGATGAACTCGCGGCGCGAGACTCTGACCCATGCCAGTAACCAAAATCGGAGGCAACCGGCCTTTAAGAAACAGGCGTTCTCAATCCTCTCACTAAATCCACTCTAAGGCTCCCAATCAATGAAGTCTTCAGTGTCATCAAGAACCAACCATGGATAAAACACCGAAGCCGATCCACTATGACCCTGCACTTCTCAGAGTAGAAGATTACTGCTCGTATCATGACAGTAAGGGAAACAAGACCACCCATTGCAGAAGTCTCTAATGGTACTTGGAAGAATGTGTCCGTCAAGGCTTCCTCAAAAAGTATGTTCTTACTCCCGAGGCAGCCTTTGATGCAAGATAGCCAAGCGCTCCGCCTCCTGCCCAACTGTGATCACCCAGTACAAGGCGATTGAGTGATCTCACATCTCCAATGAAGACAGGCGAGTACCTCCTCTGATAACTCCCCATTATTTTAATTAATTCTCATGTATTATTTCTCAAATTATTGAATAAAATTAAATTTTTGCTACTAACCATTTCAGCATACTCCGCTGATGGGAGTGTCTCCCATTAGAACCCCAATGTTTGTATGTTTCGTTATGAGAGTGTCCCCCACTCGGAGACAACAATGCAAACACCAACCTATGTGCTCTCTCTTGAATAGCCTACAGGCAGTCGAAACCCTCCGCTGTGGGAGTGTCCCCCGCTCAGAGTCCCAGCCCCACTGATGGAAGTGTCACCCATCAGAATCCCCGACACTTGTACGTCTTGATATGGCAAGTGTCCCCATTCGGAGATGGCAAAGCAAACACCAGCCTACAGGCTCCCTCTCGATTAGCCTACGGGCAGTCGAAACCCTCCGCTGTGAGAGTGTCCCTCCGCTTAGAGTCCCTGCCTCGCTGATGGGAGTGTCCCCGTAAGAATATATGATGCTTGTACGTCCCGGTATGAGAGTGTCCCCCACTCGGAGACAGTAACGCAAACACCAGCCTACAGGCTCCTTCTCGATCAGCTCACGGGCAGTTGAAACCCTCCGTTATGGGAATGCCTGGAAAATAAGAGCGCAAACTCACTAACACTCTGTTACCAACTAACCATACTCTTGATAGAGATCATCACTCCGAAGAGGCATGATCATATCAATTCTAAAAGCTTATGGTAAAAAACAAATCAGGCAAGATCTAAACATGATCATTTCCATTCCAAAAGATACTTCCATTCCAAAGATATTTTCATTCTGAATATCATTCCATTAAATTTATTTGGTTATATCTGACAAGTGTAATACAAAAATTCCATTACGTCTTTGTGTTTACTTTTTTGAAAGAAATATAAAAGATTCAAATCCAAGCTCTCCGGTCCTGCCACCATTAACAAACTTCTGGTGTTGAACAATAGAGATTTGCTCATCGGAGGTTACCTCTCAGAAGCAGCTGTCCATTTTCATCCGCGTCACGACTCCCGAACAGGCAATCTTATGCCTCCCGCCTTCGTGTCCTACCAAGGCACCAAAATAAGGACTTCCAAAAAGCCTTCAGGCACGACAATATCCACAACACCAAACAGGCTCCGGCAAGACATGTAAGAAGGTGATGATATCACATCCCCTCTGAGGTGTTCGGTAGGAGAGCTCCAGACTCCAGGAAGAGGAGTGGTTCATCAGCGCATCCAGCCGGCGAGCTCCCTCTCCTTCTTTCCCGTACACGCCATCAGGAAGGAGGCTGACAGCCTCAAGGTTGCCTCAAGGTCGAAACTTGCTCGCCCAAAATTGAGCGATTCGAAAACCATATCACTCGATTTAGTTGAAACAAGAATCCTACATATCCCCTCCAGCAACGACACCCTGTCACGACGACTAAGGCACCATAATAACCCTTTCATGGTAACTAATGTGATGCACCACTTCCTCATCCTCCTCCCTCTCCTTTTCTTTCCTCTATCTAATGAAGAGAAAAGAGGAGAACATGGCAGCCCAACAAAGAAACAAGAAGTTAGAATTTTGAAGCAGGGATTTTGAAGAAGACAGCGTAAATCATTTCATCCCGTTGGTCTTTCTCTATTTAAAGATGAACGAGAAGCCACACCACCTTCAATTCAAACTATTAATCCCCGAAAACTCAGCCCAAATCTCGATATTTTGGTCAACAAAAAGGCAAAAGATCAACCATCGTCACCAAACCATAAAACCCTAAATCCTAGTCATAATGATACAAGGATTCGAAGAGACGCATGATGTAGCTTTTGAGGATTCCAGCAGCCTGATATGATAGCTGGCAGCCATCTATACAATCTCCAATTAACTTCAGAAGATTCACAATGATCAGAAAAGATTCGTCGCACATTCCCCTTTCCGCAAGCGACGAAGTAAGCTAAGGTATTGAGAGTCCCTCCGATCAACTTCGCTCCCTGACTTCCCTTCTACAAGCTCCGACAAGTGGGGAACCGCGAGGCATCTGTAGTGGTCAAAATTTAAATCGCACCAGGATGAGATACATGTCCAAACTACCGAAGAGTTTCCCCGAGACATCCACAATGCTCAAAGTCCATCCCAAAGCTTCTGCGACTTCTGGCCTTCCCGAGCTGTTCTCCATCCCAAAGACATTTTTGACCCGAAATCGCATGCCGCCACTCCAAGGCCTTTGCCACTTCGAAGTCCTAACCTCCTTAAGGTTTTCTCACTATGAGACCCACTCCGTTCCGAAAGCTTTACCTCTGAACCTGAAGCTCCAACAAAATACCATCCTTGATCTCAGCCGACAATTATGCAGCTCTATCCTCCCCCACGTTAATAACGTCCCTATTAGTGTGGGCAATTATGAACAGTAACAGATTTTCCTGTATGTAACCTAACCAACCAGCTTCAATGATCACAGTCGTAACAACAAATCCAATATGTGCAGATCATGCAGTTACAACATCCCACCAATTCTGCCTCCACGCCAGCATCCATGTCAGGCATATCTATCCTTCTTCTCCAAGGAGAAGGAGGGCGCTTCCTAAATCAAAGAGCACACACCCCGTTACACTAACAGTTTTTCTGTGCTAATCTCCTAACTACACTAGCAGTTTTTCTGTGCTAGTCCACCACACTACACTAGCAATTTCTCTATGCTAGTCCACCATTACACTAATAGTTTTCTCATGCTAGTCCACCCCCATTACACTAACAGTTTCCTCGTGCTAGTCCACCAAAACACACAGGCAGTTTCTCCCTGTTCGGTCCTCCCACCTTTTCACTTACTGATTCTCACGCCCGAAAGTCTTAGACCGGCAACACGCCGGTGCTCCTAACCTGAAAGGTGTCTTTTCTCTGTGTGCTCTGACAGGTCCGATCGAGAGCGTCCAGTCGCTTGTGGCGGAGATTCATCCTCCGCGAACTGGTGAGATTTTTTCCACCACATACATCTATATCCAAATTATTCTTTTTTTTCTTCTAAGAAAAGGTGGAAATTTCCACTTTGTTTCGTTAATGGATACATAATGAAACCAACAACCTAGAAAAAGAAATTACAACAACATAGTAGCATCCCCATTTTGATGACTGTTCATTTAGACAAACAGCACAACCTTTACAACATCAAAAATCCCAAACAAAAAAGTAATTTCGCAAGACACAACATTATAATTCAAGGCTCGCTATCAATTGTTAACTTCAGGCTTTTAGAGTATCAACAAGGATTCTTTCAAATACCACTTCCCATGGTCATATCAAAAGCCACCACTTCCTGTAGGAACGAAATTAAAAAGCGAGAACTAACCCCTTTTTACTATACAAACCAATCCTTATGTTATGAGGAACTAAGCTGAACATTTGGAAACCTAAGAAATGAACAAAGACACAAAATAAGGGAAACAATAGAAACACACACTCATTATGTTCCTGACATGCTAGGGGACCAAAACTACAAAACTATGGCAAGGGTTGAGGGATATATTTCTATATCCTAACATTCCCCCAAAGGTTGAGAAGTTGTTTCTGTTGGACAGAAATTGTTGCAGTTGCAAGATGGTAAATTTTAATTTTTCTAGATCCTCTATTCTGTGTGGGCATGGATATTGGTTATCAGAGCACAGAATCGAATTAACAGCAGCTGAAGTTTGAATAAAACTGAAAAGAATCACAGTACGATAGAGAATTCAGCTATTTGTAAGATTTGGCACAATGGCCTATGTCCAGGGGCAACAATGACCCGTCAATATTTCACTACAATCAAAAGAGGAGAGATTACAAGACCAATTACTCGCTAATTTCACACCTAAAACTAGATTTGTTTTGTTTATTAAAAAAGAAGAGAAAAACCAAGAGAGAAATAGAGTGAACTAGACACTGTATATAGATATTGTGCAAATTAATACTCCACACGATTGGACTGAGATTCCTAATCTAACCATGTTTCATATCCACCAAATGCAAGCAGCGCGTTTTACTTCCTTCACACGAAAGGACTCTGAATCCTACTCCAATTCTAATGATTAGGATCTGGCCAGAAACAAGTTGACATTGGATTATGTATAGGTTTCACAGAAACATATTCAAACTTATGAGGCACTAGAAAGAACATATAGGCTTCACTATTTTAAATTCCCCGATATCTTGACATGTCGGCAACATGTCCTATAGAGCCTTCAATGCCACAACATGAAGGTAGTAATATATTTTTGTTTTTTCCAGTGAATGTCTCTGACGTGTCAGGCTTAATTTGACGTATCTGCCCGAAATTTGCCAGATATATTCCAAAATTGTATTTTGCACATGAATTATAAGTTTTGTGATTGTTTATTTATTTATTCTTTATGTTTATTACTTATAATGCACTATTTTTGGATCTTTATTATATTGATTGTTTGATTGTATGAAATGAATATGCCCTTTTCTTAACACATTTATATTTAGGTATATAGTTTATCAAGTTAATGGCAATTTAGGACTTTACTTACGTTAAATCTGTCAATATTTATACCCATGTATGTGACACCGATCATTTAGAACCTTGATTTTACATGATTTATATATGTATTGCCTTGTTAAGTCTATATTATTAAGGACTGTAGGGCATAATATATATGACATATTTATGCCAGCTATTACACCTGATATTTACTAAATACCTCTGATATATCCCTTATATCACAATCCAACTTGGGATTTCACCGTGCGTCATGACCCCAACATTCAACATTTAGAACACTGATAGCGTTACGGTTACACTATAAGTTGGGAAAACAGACTGCAATGAGGTAGGGATGCACTCGAAAAGTAAAGGAAGTTCCTACATATGATAAAGGAGCCCGCTTAAAGGAAATAACTTTTATGAAGTGAGAAATGCAGAACTATTGTCACAACTTTTTTTTGAGGAAAACTATTGCCATACAATTCAAGTTGGTCTTTCTACTAGCCATATGGATCACAATAAGCCTCCGCAAACTGCTAATTACTTTCATGCATAGTAAACTCGAGTAAATGTTTAATAAATCTAAAAATTGTGTCTGTACATTTGTTATTCAAAAATTACCTCATCCAGTGTGGATTAAATTGGTCGAACCTGAATATACTTTCACAAGAGAAGGAAATATTTGTACCTCTAGAAATATGAAGTTCCTACCCTCTAAAGTTAGGACGACCGAGGAATATTTTTTATACATTAGAGCAATCATAATCAAAATAGACATGCACAAGCCAAGCGACATTACACTCCAATTTTAAACTAAAAACTAAATTACAATACAATTAAGAATAATAGACCCTTTCCAGCACCAAACAAAAGTATTAAAAGACCCAACTAAGGCAACAAAACACGAAATTGAGAACATGGGTATTTACCAACAAAGCAGGATAAGATTCAAACTCTTCCAATGTCCACACTTTCCCTGTTAAAGGCTCCGGGAGCTGATCAAGAACCGATTAAAAATCAAATTTACAAAAAACCCAATAAGCTTCAATATAAAATTTGATGACGAAATTGCAAGGAAAAAAAGGGTGAAAAAACCTCAAAATGGGGAGCTCTGAAACCTAAAGAGACGCCAGAGGACTCAGTCCTCGCTGCTCTGACTTGGAACTTTTTGATGGCCGGCAATCTTTTGGGTAGGGAACGAGAAAGGGAGAAGGGGAGAGGAGTGTGGGAATTGATGGGTACGGTACTCCGCGGTGAGAGTAAGCATGCAGTTACCGGGCGGAGAATGGTTGGTGGAGAGAGGAAGCTGGAAGCGGCAACCGCCATTTTGATCTCTGCTGTGGCCTTGGCCTGTGGCTGTGGCTGAGGAGGACTGAAGTTTGCTCCCTTCGCTTACACACTTAACATTTTGGACCTTTGTTTTTTCAATTTACTCCAGAAAACACTGAAAGATATATGAAATTTGCATTATACCCCTTTAGTTTATGGTTATAAACTTAATTACCACAACGCGGGGGGGGGGGGGGGGGGGGGGGGGGGGATTTGAGTAAATTGTTTGTGAATTCGAGTACATTTTCTACCCAAGCTCTTTCTGAGTTCATTGGCGCTACGAGATCTAGCCAGCATCATTCGTTTTCGCATCTCGCGTCAAGTGGTATCAGAGTTGCGATAAACTTTCTAATGATGGAAGGAGACGAGGACGAATCGCAAAGTCTTTCCGTAAAAGTGGGCACTGTGAAGGGAGGCTCAGCTTTTTTGAATCAACCATGGACAGTATAGTTCATGAAATCAAGAAATTGTCCCTTAAGATGGACGGTACGTATCATTCATCAGGTAATCCTCATCCACAACTTTCACCACATCAACCACCACAATATCAAACCCTACAACATCAACCACCACCACACCAACCACCGTCGAATCAACCTCCACTATATCAACTTCCATCATATCAGTCACGACAACCATGACCACCACCAAGACGTTCTCTATAAAATTTTCAATATGAATATCTTTTCGATGAGGAAGAATTGAACAACACCTTCTATCAAGAAAATGACTTCGAAGAGGAGGCCTATGATGGAAGGATCGCCTACGGGCGAGGGCATAGGCGGATGGCCAATCATAGTCCTAACAGGGAAGGAGAATTTTCTTTTCTTCATCATGATAGGAGAAGAGAAGACTCAAGTCCTAATGAATATAGGATGAAGATCAAGATTTCTTCCTTTAATTGGGACCTTAATATTGAGTCCTTCTTAGACTAGGCCTGTGAAGTAGAGAAGTTCTTCGACATGGCTTATGTCCCGGAGGAGAAGCATGTCAAATTTGTGGCCTGCAAGCTCAAGGGAGGAGCAATCGCCTGGTGGGACCAATTGCATAGCCCGAGGAGACGCCAAGACAAGCCACGGTGATGACTTGGAGATACATGAAACAACTCCTACAAGTTAAATTTCTTCCATCTGGTTATCAACAAATCCTTAACAATCAGTTTGAATATTACAAATAAGGTATAAGGACTGTTGCGGCTTACTGATTGCACAGATTTATTTCATTATTCTTTATTACATATCCACATTTATCATATAATAAATCTGCTAAATTTCTTACCTTAAATGTCCATTTTGCAGAAGATAATCATGGGAAGAAAGAGGATAAAATCAAATAAATATCAGTTAAATTCAGATTTAATTAGATCTATTTGGTTAGAGGAGAAGGATCCCAAATCTAGTTGGTTAAATTCAGTTTTGGTAAATCAAGTGGTTAAAGCTAAAGATCAACCGAAGATAATGTCGAATACAGAGTCTAAATCCAAAGGAATAAAAGGATAAAGAGAAGATCAATGGATGAGATGAAGCAATTTTGACTCGGGTTCTGGCTGGATACATTTTAGTATTTGAATCATAACTTTCGCTACTAATACTCAAATCTAATGATTAAAGATGATCCAAAAAGAGAACTTAAAGGGTTACAACTCTTAAGTTGATCACAATTTCTAATTCTATCATTTGGTAAGTTATATTTAGCAATCAATACGCTAATAAGTTACAGATCAGAATTGAATATTCACATCAAATCAAGTTTGGAGATAAGAGAGGATTCAAATTCAGAAATAGCCAGCTTCCTTTATCTTCATACTTCTGTACCCTCTGCATTTCTCCTATAAATATCTGCAATCTTAAAGGGAAAAAAAGGACCAAGTAGAGAGTAGAATTTAGGCCATACCGCAGTTTGTAACTTAGGTTTTTAGTTTTCTTTTATGTAATTTTTATTTTCTTTATGTAACTAAGAGGAGAGGAGACTTTCATGGAGTAATGAGAACAAGCTTGTACTGAGGGTGACACCGGTGTAAGTGATCTTTTCTTGCATTGTTATTTGAATCAAATCGAAGTTTTCTTTTCCTTTTCATTCTTATTTTCGTTTGCTTCCCTCTTCTGTGTTTGTGGATCCAAATGAATCCGATAGCCTCGAAGATGCCTTGCTCTTGCAAGTGCCGTTAATGTTTTATGGTGATGGATATCCATTTCTATGGTAGTGTAGCTTGTCCATTCATTTCATAGTTGAAATCGGGAATGGGGAAGATCCTATTTGTCATACTTCGCTCACCTTCAAACAAAGGTACATCGTCGATACGGGTCAAAGGTAAGCAGGCGCCGAAGAGGTAAGTAAGTTTTTTAGGTTTTAGTTTTCTTTCTTTTAATTCTTTAGTTTAGATCACCAACACAATTTACCACTTTTTTATCACTCTTTTTCAATTGCTTTATACATATCCATTTCTATTTTCTCCACCTTCTCAATCCACCACTTTCTTTTTAACTTAACTTTAATTTATTTCTTTTCTTTTTAAAAAACTGAAAGAAGATCTTTAACCTTTCTTTGTAACCTAAAAGAGAACTTATTAAAAAGCCTCCATCGCTAGTCCCTTCTTGTGAATCACGACTCGCATAGCCCCTTACTATTGCGGTAGTATTGAGTACCTTACACTCTTTATTCTTAAGTTCTGAAATTCTGTATTTTGTGTGCAGGTAAAAAATCAATCAAATTTTGACGCCGTTATCAGGGAGGGATGGTAAGTTATTCTCTTTTTAGATTTACATTTTTGGTTAACTTTCTTCTTTATTTTTGGTGTACAGATTTAACAACAAGGAATTTTTGCTGCAGTGGACATATAAGTGGCCCTGAACTCTGCTCAAGAAAGCAGAGGCCAGAAGCCCTCAGATTTGCTATATTCTTTAATCTCGTCCTTGACTTGAATACGTCCAAGTCCAAGAATAGCCATCATGCTCCGTGTGCTCATATCACGCAGAATTTAACAACTTTTGACTTTATCTCCATCTCACTCCCTCTTTTCCATAACTCCCTCATAGGATTCACAATTTGATTAGATCGAATAAGTTCATGCTCGACTTGAACTTGATCACCCAATGATTTTCTTAATTCACGAAGGATTAATGAGAATTTGCTTCTCCGTAGGAGTAATGATCTGGACTTTCTTGTTGTGTCTTGGTGCCGCCTAATCTCAATCTGCTTTTGAGATAAAACTGATTGTCCGAGCTTAAAACCATCGTATTCTCCGATTGTTCCACAACCTCCAATCTTGAAGCCGAGGATAACTTCAATCCACTAACGCAACATGTAAACATTGCCGACACGCTCGGTCTGAATCTTCATGTAGGCATCTTTGGAAACTTCCATAAGGTCACCTTCAAAACTGAAATTGAACTCTTCTCCATGTAGGACTCTAAGAGAGGTGATATCGTACCTTGATTAAAAAACATGATGAATGCCTTATAGTGTAATGATGCATCCATTATGAGAATGAAACTGGATTGATTCTTTGCCAATCACCTTACTCGTAGTAGAATTTCCATGAAGACACTCCCCTTGAACCAAAGTGTATAAGAAAAATATCTTCTTATTGAAACTGATATGTTGTGAACATCCAGAGTCAATAATTTATCTATTTTTGTTACCAATCGATCTGTCTGTAACTAATAGAGTGTTACACTTCCTTCTGCCAGTTTAGTGACATTAGCATCTTATTTTTTTCTTCTTGCAAGTTCAATAATCATCTCTAATGTGTCATTTCTTGTAACAACAGTTGCATACTAAATTCTTCTGTTTTAGGTTACCTGTGGAACTTCCATTATTACTCTTCTCCTTTGTAAAGTAAGCTTGCCTAGAATCATTGCGATGAGATTTACCCGTCAAAAAGTTGTCAATTTTGTCCATTTTGAGTAGATACTTCTTGACCTCATTGACCTTGATAGTTGATTTTCCTCCATAGATGATAACTTCTCTAAATATCTTGTATGAAAAACTTAAAGAATACAGTAATAGAAGTGTTTATCTTCATCTTCTATCTTACCACTATCTTATCTAACTCATTGATAATAAAATAAACTCTGCAATGTGAGACTTGATAGGTGTAACTTCATGCATGCAGAGAAGAAAGAGATACTGCTTCAGAATCAACGAATTCGCCAATGATTTCTTCAGATAATAATCCTGAAATCGCTCCCCCAGCAAGGATGTTTTCTCCAAAGAAAACTCATCCAACACTTCGTCCACCAAGCAAAGCTGAATAGCCGTCAAGACTTTCTCATTCAACTTCTGTCAAGTTTCATCCTTCATATTTGTAGGTGTAAGGACTTGGGGCACCATCCTAAAAGACTAGCCTTCTAGGTGGAGTAGCCTAAATCCTTATATACCTAAGACCATCCCCTTGTCTAGTCAATGTAGGATTATTTATTTGCACACTTGTTTAGTCAATGTAGGATTATTTATTTGCACAATCTTAACAATCCCCCTCAAACAAAGAGTTCGGACTGGCGTCTTAATCATTGCGCTACGCTGCACTGCACTGTGCTTTTTTACCTACGCCTGTGCCTGCGCCCTTTTTTGCTGCACTGCACTACACTGTACCTGCGTCTGCGCCTGCGCCTGCGCCCGGGGACTATGCCATCCACTCTTTGGGATCTTTTACACATGACTAAGTTTGGAGATGGCTCAGAAACCATTTGTAAGGACTTGGGGCACCATCCCAAAGACTAGCCTTCTAAGTGGAGTAACCCAAATCCTTATATACCAAGACCATCCTCTTGTCTAGGCAATATGGGACTATTTGTTTGCACAAATCTTAGCAGCAGGTATTTTCTGCTTCCCGAGTAGTACTTTTTTAACCCACTTTAGGTCAAGATGGCGTTCATCCTAATCTGTCACCCGCTGAAATTGATGACATCGTCGAACTTCTCAATATCGAAATTGATTGCAGACATCTTCATGTTGATATGACTGATACAATTGTTGCAACTAACTGATATGCTTTGATACCAATTGTTATAAATTATTTCAGCGAAAATACAGGATCATCGAGCAACAATAAGAAGAGATGATATTTTGAAGTAAAGAAAACCAACACACAATTTAACGTGATATCAAACTGATGTGTGTACATCCATGAAAAAAGCGGAGAAACTATTAAATTTTAGAGGAGTACAATGAGAAACATATACCTCTTACTAAGAAGATTAAAATCCCTTTGATGGCTACCTAAAACAGCGAACGCTTATGCCTAAAATCTCTCTCACAAATCTCTCACAAATTTCTTTTTATTCTTTACTACATTGAAGGCCACCCCCAATGAATTATTTATAGACCATAAAATCATCTTAATTTTACACAAACTCTAGCAATACGAACAATACCACCTCAAAAAAGAAGAAAACTCGAGTTCAACTCAAATTGCAATCAGAATCGCAAAAGAAAACTGCCAGGGTGCCTATTAGTGGACTAATTCAAATTATTAGTCGACTAATTCAAACTATTAGTCGAATAATCCTGCTTATTAGTCAATTATACAACCGACTACTGAGATATCTCTACTTTTTATTTTTGTCATTAGTCGACTGTCCTTGGGTATTAGTCAACTAGTCTATGCACCAACTATGCAAAGTTGTCCATTCTTGATCTCTAAAGCGTTGTCTATCTTCACGATGTATTCCAGGTACAATCCTAACAGTTTTTGCTGATGGAGGCTTGTCCATGCCGAGCAACATGGACAAGAGGTCTTCATCAAACTTTTTCCCTTCAGGGTGTCCCAACTGACAGACCTCCGCGTGACCCAAAACCCCAGGATGTGTCCCATGGTGGGCGACATCCTTTTGGGAGACAATTAGCATCCTGCTAATGTCATGTCAAAGCTGCACGATATCAGAGGACTCGACCCTGCTTGGCATGGTTCCAATGTTATAGGAAGCATTAGAGACAAAGAAGGCATGGAAGTTGCAAAATTGCTCGCAGGCAATTCTCCTACTTCGCCCTCTACTTGAATTGGAGACTTTCCTATCTTGGAGAAAATTTTCTTCCCATGGAAAAAGGAAAGTCTCCAAATGAAGGAGAGGGTGAAGAAGAAGGTGTCCTGACATCCAGCAATTTTCATGGTTGTCATGCCTTCTTCATCTCCAATATTTTCTATAGCAATTGAGCTAGGTCATTCCAACCAGACCAACTCTTCTGATGTCATGCAGTTATGGCATGACATCAACACGATGATGAACTCCCCCAAGGGATTTAGGCCACCAAGGGGGTTTTGGGTCATGCAGAAGGTGCTGAAATGGGACATTCTGAAAGGAAAAATCTTATGGAGACCTCATGTTCATGTTGCTCGGCATGAACGGGTCTTCATCAGGAAAGACATCATCATCATTGGTGATGATGCAGAGCGAGCCATCCATTGCGATGGCTCCTGCTCTGCCTATTGTTTAGGCATATATCAGAATGGCACAGGGGCCTCTTCTTCATCTGACCCACAACATCACGGTTCTATCTTGTTACCAGCATCACCTATATGAATTAGGAACCACTATTCAGCTGTGAAGCTAGCAGAGATTACAGTCCATGACCTGAACCATGCAAAAAGGTATCATTTTTCGATCAGAAAACATCTAGCTGTTATGTTACCGTGAAGAGAAGGTAGCTGATAATTTGGTTATGTGTTGTGTGAATAATAGGATTATGTCCAACATGCAGTTGGCGATGAGGTGCAACGAGAAGAAGGCGCACCATGTGACAGAGCTTGAGAAGAAAAATTGGAATCTAGGAAATGGAAATACTCTATTTTTGTGAATAAAAAAATTAGAGTATTTCCATTTTGTAGAATCTACCAATGCTTCTCTTAGAGCTTCCCTCATGGATTTAAAAAGTCTGATAAGCTCGTATAGAGTGATCCGAACAGGGATGTTAGCCAGCTGAGCTAAAAAATTAAAGCAGAAAGGAATTAATGGTCTCATATCATCTTTTTGAAGGGCTTTGGCATAACGAAGCTCCTTCTGTTAGTTCACGGGCTGCTTTGCGGACTGCTCGGTTGTCTCCTTCACTGGCTGGGAAGGGCTTGCTACCAGCTGATCATATTTTTTCAAGTACTGCTTGCCGGATTGGGTCTTCGACATGGAAGGAGTACCTGTATCAGCAGCCAAGACAGACTCCTCTTCTCCTGACCTAGTGAGACAAAAACTTCCTCAGTTTCTCTGATAGAGATACCCACCACACTGCTGGAGGACGCTTTAGCCTTGCCTTTAGATTTTCTGTGTGTAACAGTTGTTCATTGTTGGCTTTCGATAATGTCGGGGTGAACCCACATTATCTCTCCTCTAGGAGTAGGGATAGGGACAAGGTCTTTCTCCTTTTCGTTATGGGGATCAGTATTGATCACCCTCAGTTCTCCTTTCAAGATGGGAATCACTTCGGCTTGCACTGACGGAAGTTCTTTGCCAAATTGAAAGGATGTCATGTTAGCTGTCTGCTCTGGACGGAGTTTGAGGACATCCAGGTCATTTAGAGCTTGAAGAACATCCTTGAAGATGTAGCAGTTCTTCATAGAATACCCCAACATCCTATGATATAAACAGTAGTTAGGATCATCAGTCTTCCTGACTTCGTCAGGGCGTCTGACCTTCGGCAATTTAAGTTTGTTACTCTTCTGGAGTAACTTGAATAGATAGTCCACGTGCTCATCCTTGAAGGAGTATAATTTACTGGCACGTGCTTAGCCGGGAACTCCCCCCTCTGGCTGACTAGTGTTTCAAAGGTGACTTAATCTTTGTTGCTAGAGTATCTGGTTTTTTCGGATGAGAAGATGACTCTGGAGTGCGTTGCGTCAATTTTTCAGGTCTTGATTTGTTGTCTTTCTCTTCAGCCTTGACCTAGGCGATTATTTTCTCTGCCTGCTCGCCTTGTTGCTCCAGCTACTTTCAAGTATGGCATTCTGCCACTCATATCTAGGAGAGGAGTGCAGTCTGTAAGTTATGGTGGCACATTACCACTAGTGTGAACTGGGACATGCCACTTGGACAACGGAGTTCCATACTCTAAAATCTCTCCACAAAAGCTTTGATGGACTCTCCTTTCTTCTGCTTCGTGGCTAGAAGAGTCGGCAGTGCTACCTTTATATCGTCTTCAAAGAAGCGAGTCAGAAATAGCTTTTCCAAGTCGGCTCAAGTTTTGATAGGCCGACAGGCAGCTTCATGAACCATTTAAAGGCAATCCCCTTGAGAGTGCTAATGAATAGACGAGCCATGATGGCATGGTTCAATACTATATTTTCGGTTTGAGATTTAAAGTAGAATATGTGCTAGTCGGCGACCCTATCCCGTCAAAAGTATGTAGGGTCGGTGTCTTGAACCTTGGTGGGTAGGGAGTTGTGTCCCATTCTGCTGGGTAGAGTAGGACTACCCCCACATCTTAAAGGTCACCTCGGTGCGCAAGGGCTTCAAGGCGTTTCTTTAGAATGCTCATCCTTCTGGAGTGATGATCGGGAGAAAATCGTGCACGAAAAGTGTATGTTTTGAAATTGATATTTAAAGTGTATGTACTTTGGCTTCCTCGATACTTCTGTTATAGCATAAAGGCTAAAACGAGTTGAATTCACAAGGACGGGAGGCAATAGAACCTTTATCGGTCGATTCACGTGTGTGTTAAAAGTTCTTCATTGTTTGAAAGAATGAAAAGAAAGGAAATAGAGAATGAAAAGAGAAGTACGGTGAAACACGAAGAAGTGGGAAACATAGAAAAGAAGATATTTGTGATTTTTGTTTGTATATCTAAAATAAAGTGAAAAAGAAGTGCCAACTACTAATGGCTCCACCAATATGCTAATCTCTTAGTGATAGTTGTCTCACATGTATTCAAGAGCGTTTCAAAGTATGACCCATATGTAACTCATCACATCCCAACTCAACAAAATAAGTGCAAGCTACACTTAAACTATCAAAACTAACAGTAAGTATGGAGTAAAATAATGTTAGCTTGCTAGAGATAGGATGTTAGAGTGTCAGATTCATCATCATGAGCCATCAATTGCTCTTGCAAGAGCAAGGTTAAGTAGAGGTTATTAGATTCATGTGGTTATCAAGTAAGAAGTTAGACTAGTTAGTAGCTAGTAGTTAGTTGCCATGAGAGAAAAGATTAGTTAAACATATAAAAGGAGTTAGAGAGAAGAAAATAAAGAGAGAACCTTTCATAATTTATCACCTTCTATTACAAGAACTCTTGCTTTTCATTTATATACCACTCTCTCTTATATTACAAGATCTACAAGAAATGGAAAATACAAAGAAAGAAGAAAAACTAACCTAAATTAAACTACCCTAAACTACAAAACGGAGATGAAACTACCTAAAAACATTGCATATCTCCTCTCTAAAAACCCCAAGGGGTATCTATAGGCACCAGGGGAAAGGGGGCCGGGGGCAAACCCTGGCCTAAAGTACGGGCGCCTGCTGCGCGCTGTCCTGTCGGCTGCATGTTCCGGTTTTAGCTTTTGGGTCCCTGATTTTAACAGAATCACCCTCCTAGAGCAATGACTATCTTTATAGGCCTCTAATCACCAATTAAATAGTGATTTTGGGTCTTCTTCTTCATTGCACACCATGGACTTAGAAACATACAAGAGAGGTATTATTAGCAGAATTTAATATAAAATAAATATGAAGATGTGGTATGAAATATGCAATTTTAGAGACTAATCGCATCCCCATACTTATCTTTTGCTCGTCTCAAGCAGAACAAAAAAACTAAGAAAATTATTACACCATTTTCACAGGTGACACGATTGCACTGAGCATGTGCAACAAGCCGTTAAACCTCTAGGTTTCCCCTAGAGGAGGAGTTTAGTCTCCTGAGGGTTTTCAGCAGATTGCACCCACAAAATCCATAAAGAAAAAAAAATCAAATGTTTGCATTTTGAAATAGAGAAAAGTGTTGAAGTATTTTCGCGAAAATATAAGTGATCCAAGGTCAGAGGTTAACCAGAAATTATTCTTCCTTAAACTAAGTCGAAATGCAAAATCTTATTATAAATTAAATGTAAAAATTTAAAATTGAATTGATTCTTTGATCTTTCATAAAACTCTTAGAAAAATATGCACTTTGTGAACAGTGAAGGTTTTTAGGATATCGACTCTAACTTTCATGCCATTTATTTATATTATATATATTTCTTTTCTTCACTTAGTTTTCTTAGGCTTTCTTATTTACTCAGATAGTGAGGTTTTAGCCGGTGACTCCCAAACCAGATGATCTTAGGGCACCAGATGAGAAAAATCCCTCGAACCTAAGGACTCGAGTAAACAAGGCCACGAAACTAAAGGGATTATTTTTTTTGTCCATCATTTTAGGTGTGAATAATCATACTTCCTGAGGCATGATTACCCAACTTCAATATGTGATTTTTATCATTATATATTTTTTTAATATGTTTTTTTATGGGATTTTCAGTTTTTATTTTAATCTCAAAAATTGTGTAAGTGTGAAGTGCATAAATCTAAGGCAAAAAATTCAAGATCAAATTATCTTTTCAATCTTACTTTCTTATCCTAAAATTTAAACAAGATCTACTATTTTGACTTTATTTAAAAATTCATGATTTTAGGTCTTCCTAATTCCTAAGATAATCTTAATTTTTCTAAAAATAAATCAAAACTATTTCTCTTATGTCAAAAAGTTTTGTAAAAAAAAGAAAAGAGTTTTTATACAAAAGAAAATTTTAAAAAGTTTTTAAAAAGAAATGTAAAAAAAAGAAAATTTAAAACTAACCTACGTTAGTAAATTCTCCCCCACACTTATCTCATGCATTGTCCTCAATGCATCGTGAATGTGTATATATATGAAATAAATGAAAAGGGAAGAAAAATTACCTCATGGTGGTGACTCCGGTGGTGGTCTGATTGGGCCAAGCATTACTACCCAATCAAGATAATGTGGTGGCTTACGGAACCTACCTTTATTAACCTCTTTTTTATTAACATATTTACACTCTCCAATTTTAATAGGATCATGCAAGATCCTATCATGAAAATTATTCCCTTTACATGACAAATCTTGGAAGATCATCACTGAGTCATTTTGGTTAATACCTTGGTCCAACAATAGAATGTGGTCTTGTGGAATGGATGATTTGGGTTTTAAAATGAAGAGTTCGGGAACCAAACAGGAAAATCAACTTTGAGTTTGAGAGTTGGTTTAGGTTCAAGAGTTGAATCCAAATCAAAGAATTTAATTTCACATTCTGTTCCCATCAATGAAATGTGACTATCAAAAAGAAGTGGTTCAATTTCTAAATCCATAGGTAAAGGAATCAATGTTGGCCCGGGCAATAGGTCAAACTTGGGTAAGGATACTGGAGTCAACAAAGATTCAAATATTGGAATTGAATCACAAAGTTGTAGGTCGGGTTCACATTCATATTCAAGTTTAATTTTATTGAAATGGAAACTTGCCAATTTGTCAATGGGTTGATATTGGTCAAGTTCAAGGTTTTGTGGTGAAATTGAATCTTGGTCAAAATCTTCAAGATTCCATGATTTTTTTATTTTCATCAATATGATTATAAGTGTTAGGAATAGTCAAAGATTAGGTAAGAAGAGTTTCCTTATTCCTACACATGTTTTTCAATCGACTAAGTCTTGCTTCTATCATATTGAAGGGATCGCTGTGAAATTGAATCATAGATTTCGTACTCTTTTCTAAATCGGTATGTTCTTGTGGGACATGAAAAATGGAGTAAGGATTTTGGATTTGAAAATCTTGATGGGATTTTGAGTCCTCTAGATGTTAATTCATCGCTCGAGTTCTTCTAAGGCATTCTCTTTTCGTAGTCAATTGGTTCTTCTAATGGTTGTTCGAAGGAAGGAGTATATGAAGCTGGGCGTTGGTAAGGTAGTTGACCATAACACTTGGGAGAGTTATACTGCCACTGACTCGGTGAAGAGTGGTGATGATTATTCCAATTTTGTTCATAGTATTGAGACTGAGGCACATATTGAGTCGGATAATCCCAATTCGGCATATAAGGTTGGTTCATGTTGTACATAGCTGGGTTGGAGTTATCCAAGTCAAATGAGGTCGGGATGAAATATGCATTCATATTAGGATTGAAAAAATTGTTGTCGTTAAAATTCATTTACAATATACAAAAAAAAAACAAACAAATAAACAAAAAAACAACAAGCCTATGCTAGGGTTAACTTAGACCTAGCGACTCCTAACTGGTTAGACTGTCCACGGGGGTAAATTGTCAGAATCTGACCACGAGTTAATCGGCCATGTAGGGACAAGATCAGTAGGAGGTATCCGTGCCGGAGCAACGAGCCTAATTATGTCAAACCACTGTTCTTCGAAGTTTTGCCTCTCAATCCCTAACCTTAGACACTGATTTGACAAGAGTCAACTTTAATAACTTCCCCTTAGGTTAATCTCTTAAATAAGTCTGAGATGTCCCTAGAGGCCAACGTCTAGTAGATTTTTATTTAGGCTTGAGTTGTGTGAGTGGGGAGGTGATTTTTGTGCTAAGGGAGGGTAATTACTCCCCCACCTTATGTTGTTTTGGGTTTTGTCCTTAAGTTCAATTCGTGCAAGTGTACAATATAGATAAGAATGAACACACAAAGAGAGTAAATCACCCATGTATTTGTCCTAACTATATGCTACGCAATATGTACACCTCCATCAAGATCACAACAACGCATGAACAAAATACAGTATATTGGAATGAAAAATGACACGTACTTAAATGCAAATATCTAAACCGTTTTAAAACATCTAAGTACCGTATTTTAGTTCTTAAAATTATTACAGTGAATAGGTAATATAAAAAAATTAGCAGCAGAATATACAAGAATTTACCCAACCACACAAGAGCAAGTGTGGACTTCTGCAATGCTAAAACTTTAACCTGCACACCAAAAAACAAAGAAAAAAGTTAAAAAAATGTGAAATCAAACCATGCCCATCCCCGCCAACGGCATCAAAATTTGATCGGGGGAAAATCGTACACGAAAAGTCTACATTTTGAAATTGATATTTAAAGTGTGTGTGCTTTAGCTTCCTTGATACTTCCGTTATATCATAGAGGCTAAAACGAGTTGAATCCATAGGGACGGGAGGCGATAGAACCTTTACCGATTGATTCACGTGTGTGTTAAAAGTTCTTCAATATTAGAAAGAATGAAAAGAAAGGAAACAAAGAATGAAAAGAAAAGTACGGTGAAACACGAAGAAGTGGGAAATATAGAAAAGAAGATATTTGTGATTTTTTTTGTATATCTAAAACAAAGTGAAAATGAAAGAAAACCCATGGCTACTAACTACTAATGGCTCCACCAACATGCTAATCTCTTAGTGATAGTTGCCTTATATGTATCCTTGGCAATCACTAGTTCTTGATTCAAGAGCGTTTCAAAGCATGACCCATATGTAACTCATCACATCCCAACTCAACTGATTGCTAAAATCAAAGAGTTATCAAGGAGTTAAGAGATTACCGTGTAGCTTTGGGCTAACGGGTCGTGTCCACGAGGAGGAATGCGATGAAAGCTTTTTGGTGTTTTGTTTAGTAACAAAGAGTTGTGCTCGTTTTTTAATTAAAAAGAGAATGGAAAGAAGGGAGATGATTAAAAGAGAAATTGCAACTTTGGAGAAGGCTTTGTAGAAGGTGATTTAAAAAACTTGAAAATTATTTGGTTGATTTTAATATAAGAAGGAGAAGATCTGGGCTCACTAATTTTATTTACTTCACCACTTATCTCAAGAATAATTTTAGTCCATAACTTTCATCATAGGCAAAAGAGCTTAATTTGTTTTAGTGTTCAAGTAAAACAAATGAGATGATTTCGGATCAAATCTTGAGATCTTTCTTAAAATAACATTAAAAATAGAATAAAACCATCAAGCGCGAGGAAGCAAGTATGGAATAAAAACGATTTACAAATAGTTGTGCCTTGAAAATCCAAGTTTTTAGAAGAAGAGCGTCATCATGATCTTTCAAGAATTAAAAAAATAACTTTAGGCATTATGATTCAAGAGAGTTCTTCCATTAAATACAATCGAGAGAGAAGAGGTAGAAAACATCATTTAGTGAGCCCAGAAAACAATTTAGCTATTCATTATGAAATGAAAACAAATAAGAAATTGACAATTAAACACAAACATACCGAATTCAAGTTGAGTTGAAATAGCAAGTAGAAGCTCCTTTGATTGTCACTTCAAAGACGAATTACACACTCAAATCCACTCCTCTCTCTTTTCTGGTCTAAACTAAAAAAAGAATAAATAGGAGATACAACTTCTCCAAGCTATCTAACAATATTCCTAAACCCTAAAAATGAACAATAAATTTAATCCTAGTCCTTGCTCATTTTCAGTACAAAACCCTAACTTTTATAGGCAAAACCTCAGAGGGAAGGGAGTGAGGAGATAAGGGGAGCAAACGCTCCCCTTATCTCCACCAACAAGCCGCGGATCCACGGCTTGTGCCGCGGATCCGCGGCCTGGATGTGGCCAATTGGCCACATCCAGGTGGAGGATCAATTGGTGTGGCATTGAGCTTCCTTTTGTCTTGTTGGATTTACTGTTTCAGCTTCCTGATTTAACGAAACGATCTTTGATTTGTTGGCTTCAACCGCTTGATTTGAGAGGATTCATTTCAACCGGTTTTCAACCTCTCTGATATACCAATATTTGCCATAATTCCCTGATTTCGAATTTATTCTAAATTAAATGGGCTTTTGGGCTCGTTTCTCTGGCCTATCCTTTAGCAATGGGCCTGCATTTTATAAAGAACAATAGGACTTATTAATATGTTTTATTTAGATAGCAAGCATGGAAATGCGACAATATGGATGCAATATATGTGACCAATCATCAACAAAACAAGTGCAAGCTACACTTAAACCATCAAAACTAAAAGTAAGCATGGAGTAAAGTAATGTTAGCTTGTTAGAGAAATAGGATGTTAGAGTGTTAGATCCATCATCTGAGCCATCAATGGCTCTTACAAGAGTAATACCAAGTAGAGGCTATTAGATTCATATGGATTATCAAGTAAGAAGTTAGACTAGTTAGTAGCTAGTAGTTAGTTGCCATGAGAGAAAATATTAGCTAAACATATAAAAAGAGTTAGAGAGAAGAAAATAAAGAGAGGTAAAGAGAGAACCTTTCATAGATTGTCACCTTCTATTACAAGAACTCTTACTTTCCAGCCATATATCACTCTCTCTCCTATTACAAGATCTATAAGAAATGAAAAATATAAACAAAGAAGAAGAACTAATCTAAACTAAACTACCATAAACCACAAAATGGAGATGAAACTACCCTAAAATTTTGCATATCTCCTCTCTGAAAAACCCAAGGGGTATTTATAGGCACCAAGGGAAAGGGGGCCAGGGGCAAACCCTGGCCCAAAGTACGGGCGCGGTCGCGCCCGTATGGCTTCGAAAACACGGCTATGGCCGCGTTTTCGAGGCCATAGTACGGCGGTGCGCGCACGGCCGCCTGCCGCGCGCTGTCCTGTTGCCCCTGTCAGCTACATGTTCCGGTTTTAGGTTTTGGGTGCCTGATTTTGACAGAATCACCCTCCTAGATCAATGACTATCTTTATAGGCCTTTAATCACCAATTAAATGATAATTTTGGGTCTTCTTCTTCATTGCACACCATGGACCTAGAAACATACAAGAGAGGTATTATTAGCAGAATTTAATATTAAATAAATATGAAGATGTGGTATGAAATATGCAGATTTAGAGACTAATCAAGTGACGAGATCCACTTTTTGAACCATCTTTCTCTTCAGATAAAGGTTTTAGGGACTCGGGGTTTGAGTGCTTTTCACTCTCAATATCCTCAAAAGAAGAGCTTCTCCCTCCTTTTTCCCCTTGGTCTTTGTGGACCCTTTTTCTCCTTCTTAAGCAGCTGTGCTAGCATCTGCTTAAGGGTGTCGATAGATTCTTGCTGAACTCGAATCTTATCAAACTGTTCCCTCTGAACTTGGGCCTGCTCTTCGAATCGCTTGGCTACTTCTTTGGGAGTGCTCGCCATGTATGCGAGGACTTCTTTCCCTGTAGAAGAGTTAGAGACCTGAGATTCCACAGTGGCGGGGTGCGCTTCATTCACTTCAATACCCCTGGCTAGGGTACTGTAGTTCACCAGGACAATTGTACCAGTCGGATGCGAGTGCGCTGGTACATTCCTTCTGATTCGCTCAGTATTTCTTTCAAATCAGAAGAAGGTTCATCGTCAGACTTGCCAGAGCAAACAACTGGTTGATTCCTCTTGGACTTGCTCTGTGTAGTGCCTGGACCCACCATATTTGAAGATACCTCAGGGTACTCCACGTCAGAGAAAGACTTCTTCTTGTGGGAGCGGCGTCTCTTGGCTGAGTTAGAGACTGGTGCAGCTGACAGCCAATTTAATATTAACGACATGCTCGTATAGAGTTGTAGTGGCATTCGAAGAAAACTACCCTGATGAGCTGTCCACAATAGCATTGGAGAGTGATTTGATGAACACCTCTCTTCTTGGTCAAGTAGTCTCTTAGATCCGTTGCGAGAGTATCCAAAGGACTAGCCTCAAATCCTTAGAGGTGAGGGCTTTTTGGTTCAACATATCTCAAAAACATACCAGACTAAATGTGAGCCTTGCATTTTTGTGATGAAACATGGGTCTGAGCCTCGCATCTGGGAAAAGTTTGTTTCAAAATACAGACTTTGCATTGAGTAGTGGAACCAAAGAGTTGCCTTCTGGCACAAATTGGACGCGAGTCTTGCATCTTGTAGAAAGAACGCGGACCTCACGTTTGGGAGTTGAGACGCGCGATTGAAGAACGTGGATCTCGTGTTACTTTAGAGAAACACGGGTCTGAACCTCATGTTTTGCATCTGGATCTCGCATTTTGGCACAAAAACGCGGATCTCGCATTTGGGCATTGAGATTCAGGTTTGAGGAAAGCAGGTCTCATGTTGCTTCAGAGAAACGCAGGTCTGAGCCTCACGTTCTATATTTGCCAAACAGATTACAACTGCAGAATTTTCGATTTGTTGTCGACAGGTGCGACACCTTCATCGATGTTTAACATTCCTGTTGAGTCTCAGGGGCTGTTGAGAACCGCTGGCAACCTGATATTACGGAGTTTGAAGAGAAGAGAGATGGCGGGATTGGCCTTCATCATCGTGCCTGTCTGTGAGCTAGCATACTGACCCTGCGGATCTCCTGAGAGACGTTAACGCGGGTCGTGTAGGCTACACGGAGGTTTTTAAAACTTTGTTGGATATGACGCTGCTTGCGTTGTGATCAATGACGTAGACCACTTTTAGAGAAGTCTCCGAAGAGACTTGAGAGCAGGTCTCCGAAGAGACTCTGCTATACTATCGTATTGCTTTTGGGCTTTTAGAGAAGAAAAAAACTCTTCAACTTTTTCTTAGTCGAATTCAACGATGAGCGACTCGACCGTATATCTAATGAGCTTGATGTCAGCTTGCATCATGACTTTCTCATTGTTAGATAAAACAGTCTCCAGCAGAGTCGCCATCTTTTGATTTGTCAAAAAAATGTGAAGTAAAATTCTAATTAATTGCAAAAAAAAATTATAACGGATATAATCTGATTACAAAAGAGGGGAGAATATTTGAATATCCCCTTTGTTTAATCTGGGTTCTTCATGTGACAATGGAGAGTGAATCTTGTTTTCATTGATCGGGCGAACGACAAGTTTCTCTTGGATCGTTTTAAGGATGCAAAATAACTCCTCTTGGACACGACAAGTGTTGGAGTTTACCTCTGAAGAAGAAATTTCTTTTTTTTCCTCTCTCTCTTTTGAATGCTCAAAGTTTTTGAACTTTATAGCTGTTTTTGCTCCTTCTAAAAAAAAAGCAAAATAACTCCTCTCATTCAATAGCTTTCATAGCTATTAATAGGGGTGTTCAGCGGTAAAATTATCCCCAGAATCCTTTCATAATGGAGATTAACTCTCCACATTATGTGAGTGTTAATTGACCCAGTAATGAGGCAGTTACAATAAAAACGCGACCCTCTTGGGTTCTATTCTATTGTTGAAACGCAGAGCTTGTAAGCTCGCGTTTGAATTGAGATGCGAGTGTGGCTGAATTTCGCATTTACGTTGAGACGCGGGTCTGGCTGAGCTCCGCATTTGAACTGGAACGCGAGCTTAGCTGAGCTTCGTGTTTGAACTGGGACGTGGAGTTAGTTGAGCTCCGCGTTTGAGTTAGAACGGGACTTGGTTAACCAAAGCGTTTGAGTTAAGACGTTGGACAGGATGAGGCCCGCGTTAATAATTGGGTGTGAGGTCCGCGTTTGTATTGAAATGCGACCTTCACGTTAGAGTGAAGTCTGCATATGAGGACTTGTCTTTAATGATTTTTAGACAGTCTACAGGAAGATCAAATATTAGTGATATAAATCAGAACTTAACTAGTAAAATACTACAACTATTAAGCTGTATGCATTATGTGTGTTTGGTATCTCTTAGATACTATAAGTATTCCTTGAAACAACGATAACGAATTAAGAAGTGAAATCATATGAACTTGACTATGTATGACATATCAATATGGATATGAATGTGCTTATGATAATGAGCATGAATACAAATGTATATGATAATTGTGTATGTAGTATCTGTTTATGCATATTAGTGTGTAACTGTAAACGTACATGTAAATTATTGCATGATGTTAATGTGTTACCAGAGGAAGGGATCGGGTTGAATCAGAGGTGATCGAAAGGAAGTATTATTATTATTAATGTATTATCGAAGGAAGGGACCGGGTTGAACCGAGGTGATCAAAGAGAAATATTATTATTATTTAAAATATTAGAGGAAGGGACCAGGTTGAACCGGAGGTGATTGAAGGGGAGTATTGTTATTACTTTTATTGAAGTATGCTTGACACAAATGTCTTCCATTTTCTTGGTTAATTAAAAGCTTGCGGGAATATATGTTTACGATATCACTATATGGATGTCGTTGTTTATGACATCCGGTATATAGATGTGGTTGTTTATGATATCCGATATATGAATGTGCTTGTTTATGACATCGCTATATGGATGTGGTTGTTTATGACATCTTCTATATGAATGTGGTTGTTGTGACATCCGGTACATAGATGCGATTGTTTTGTGCTTCATTATATATGAACATAGGACTATAAATTTGGATATTACCGTGAATGATAAGTAATGTCCATGTGTCTTGCATTCTTTGTGTGTGTGTGTGTGTGTGTGTGAAGAACAATAACGAACTATAAGCTATTATAAAAGTAAGTAAGAGTGTATGCTTGATTAGTCTCTAATTTTGCATAATTTTCATTACATTCTCATATTTATTTCATGTAAAATTCTGCTAATAAAACCTTACTTGCTTGATCCTAGATCCATGTTGTGCAAATGAAGAAGAAGACCTAAAATCACCATTTAATTGGTGATTAAAAGCCTACAAAGTAGCCATTGACTTTAGATTGAAGATTTTGTCAGCCCAAGGCATCAAATCACAAATCCAGGAGGTCAGATGGACAGAAGCCAGACTGGGCGACGCATTGCCCAAAACTGGGCGCGCGCCGCCCTGCCTGGGCCGCGGAAACGCGGCCCTGGCCGCGTTTTCGCGGCTTTTTGGGCGCGTGCGCTTGCGTTTTGGGCCACGTGCTGTTCACATTGCCCCTTTGCCCTGGTGTCTATAAAAACCCCCCAGGGGTCTTCAGTTAGAGCAGATCCAGAGTTAGAGCAAGTTTTTATAATCTTATTTTTAGGTTTATTGTAGTAGTTGTTGTTGTTCTTCTAGTTGTTGTTTTAGCCATTAGAGTGAAAGAGAGAGAGTGTGTAAGTGTTGTATTGGAAGGGTGACAAGCTAATACAAGTACTACTTCTCTTCCTTCTTTCCAATTTACTTGTCTTTGCCATTTACTTTTACTTCTTTGTTGTAGTGTAACTTCTTTCTTCTTCACCTCTTTTCTTTTACTTTGTTTTAGTGTAACTTTCCCTCTTTAACTTTTCTTTTCTTTTGTTTTCTTGTAGTGTAACTCCCTCTCTCCACTTCTTTTCCTTTGTTGTTTCTTTTACTTTTATGGCTAACTAACCTTTCATTAGCATGGCTAACTAACTACTAACCCACTAATTTCTAACACTTGACTGATAACCCAAATGAGTCAATAGTGTCAAACAAGCCTTGTGCAAACAAGAGCTATGGCATCTTAAGACGAGGGTTCTAACTCTAATTTACCTATAAGTATTTACTTTCTTATACTTCATACTTAATGAGTTTTGATGATCTATGAGTTGTGTACTTTACTTGTTATTGTAAGTTAGAGACTTCTCCTTTTAACTTTGCCGATACCAATAGTGCACTCGAGTCTTCCCTTATTCTCGCCTTCTATCGGATCTTGATAAGGGAATGTCCGAGTTTTTGCCGTGTAAAGCTAAGTTTTAGGATGAATTTTCACTCGATTTCCATGTGAATAGTTCCAATGCAAAAGGTTTGTATTCGCCTATGATCCATCGTGAGGCTATCTTCCAAAAGTTAGAAATTAGTGGGAGCACTTAGTAGAAAGTTAGTCATGCATTTTTACAACTAAGAAAAAAAAATCCCTTTTACAAGCTACCAAAACATTTTCCAACTATTCTTAAAAACAACTTATTTTCACTTTTCAATTCCTTATTTTGAAAAAATAACTTTCTTTCTTCTTGAACTTTGAAGCCGCATCAAGCTTCCATCGCTCTCCCTCCTTGTGGATACGACCCGTATAGCCACTTCGCTACTACGGAAGAATCGCAAAAGCACTAACATCAACCTATACTTCCTTCTCTTATTTTAGTACTTGCTTTTTGTCGATCAAATTTTGGCACCGTTGCCGGGGAGGGAACAGTTTTATTGTTCAATACTAAAGATTGTTCTTTGTTTTTGTGTGTAGGAGAAGTACCAAGAAGCTCACTATCACAGGAAGCGAAGGAGGTGGCCAAGGACATTGCGCCAGGATTCATTTGCCCTCGGAAAAATTCGTGTAAAAGCGAGTTTTTCCGATTGAAGTACTAACAAACTCGTTTGCAGGGTTGCCGAAAGCCGCTAAAAAAATTTGCTTTCTAAATTTTTAGTTTCCTTGGATGCTTCACCTTTATGCATGTGTAATAAATTCAACAGAAATTCACATGTTGCTTAATTGAAATTTGGATTAGACTTTTGCATTTAGGGCACGTGTCTATTTCAATTCATTTCAATTTCTGTTGAAGAGTGCTGGAGAAAAGGTACGTGTGCATTCATATAGAATAGGACCAACATTTTGAAGTGATTTACCGCTTTAAGTGTTACCTTGTTGTGAATAAACTGTACACTTGCACAATTGACTTTAAGGGCAAAACCAAATAAACAAGATAAGGTGGGGATTTCATCACCCTTAGCCCAAAAACCATCTCCAAGTGCACTCACACTTTCTCAAGCCTTAACTAAAAATCAATAGACGTTGGCCCTAAGGACATCTCAGACTCACTAAGAGATTAACCGAGGTTGAAAATTGTAAGAACTATACTCCTGCAAAATCGGTGTCTAAGGAAAGTGGATTGAGAGGTAAAGTCTCGAAAGCTCCGTGGTTTGGCGTAATTAGGCTCGTGGCTCTGCCCGGATACCTTCCCCCGACTTTTGCCCTTTCCTGGCTGATTAGCTTGTAGTCGAGTTCCTATAACAACCTTCCCCGGAAAATCGACCAGTTAGGAGTCGTCTAGGTCCAGGTACCTTAGACTAAGGCTTGTGGTTGTTTTTCTTTCTTTTGTTTATTTTTAGTTCTTTTTCGATTGTTTGTTGTCTTCACGTTGGTTGTGGTGTGCTGCATGCAAGAGTGGGTGAGAGATCCGTCAACATCCAAATTAATAAGAAACTCTTCTCTACCCTTGCATCCAGAACCGGTGATGGCGTCACTTCAGGATAGATTTTACCCGATCAGAACTTCACTTCCATCTTGCATAAAACTTCCTGAAGCAAATGGAAATAACTTCGAGTTAAAGCCCCAATTCATTAACACTCTTCCCAAATTTCATGGTTTAGAATCGGAGGACGCATACTTCTTTGTTAGGGAATTTGAAGAAGTATGCCTCATGATGCGTATAACCCAGCTAAGAGACGATGCCGTTAGGTTACGTTTCATCCCTTTTTCCCTAAAGGACCTAGCTAAGAAATGGTTGTACAGCTTGGCAGCAGATTCAGTCATAACCTGGGATGATTTCGACAAGGCTTTCTTGAAGAAATTCTACCCAATTCACAAGACTGCCCTCATTAGGAAGAACATCATGCAGTTTAAGCAAGACCCACGCGATCTATTTTGGAGATACTTTGAGCGATTCAAAGATCTCCTAACTCAGTGCCCTCATCATTGCGTGGAGAAATGGCTTCAGTGCCAGATTCTCTACGATGGTCTAGATTATCAGACAAAGACCCTGTTAGAAACGATGTGTCAGGGAGGAATCTTGTAGAAGGATGAGAATCAGGGTTGGGATCTGTTTGAGGATTTAGCGGAGAAAACCCTGCAATGGGAGCCAGCCTCAGAAAAACCTAGGAATTCACAATCTATAGCTTCAAGAGGAGGGCTCCTATCTCTAGAATCATCCATAGCTGCTGAGGCTAAGATTGCTACCCTAATGAGAAGGATAGAGGCTCTGGAAGCAAAAAAGCCTGCCAGTGTCAACCAGATCAACCCACCACCAATTCACAATCCGGGTTGTTCATATTGTCAGGCACCAAATCATGTCTTTGAAGAGTGCCCCATTTTTCATGCCCAGCAAATGCCACCGGAACACCTGAACGCGGCTTACTCACGGCCGCCTCACAACCCCTACTCACAGACCTACAATCCCGGCTGGAGAAATCACCCCAATTTCTCCTGGGCCCAAAACAATCCTCCCAGGCCTAATTTTTCCAACAATTTTCACCATCCTACTCCTCCACCAACTTTTCCCAGTCAAGCCCCAGCTTCCTCCTCCCAAGGCTCACTAATGGAAAAGAAAATCAGTAAATTGGAGGAGAGCATAGAGGCTTTCATCAAGTCCCAGGCTGCTTTCATGTAGAATCAGGGACAAGAACAATCATTCACAGGCCATATCGAGGTTGGAAATGCAGATGAGCCAGTTAGCTAGCTCCCTAAGTGAAAGACCGAAGGGTACTTTGCCTAGTCAGCCGCTAGTTAACCCAAAAACCTCCAATCAAGCATATGAAATTCAGGATCCATCGATTAACCAGTGCAATGCTGTTCACACACTGCGATCAGGAAAGAAGGTAGACAACCAAGTCTACCAACAGAAAAGTCCAGTCCATCCTGATCCCACTCCTGCCTCCACCTCTGCTAGTTCCTCCCAATCCGCTCCACAAACATCTGACGAGGACAAAGCTGTTGAACAAGTTCATAAGCCTGTAGCACCCTTTCCCAATAGGCTTAGGAACAACAATAAAAATATACACATGGAGAAAATGCTAGAGATGTTCAACCATGTCAAATTGAATGTGCCACTTCTTGACGCTATCCAACAAGTCCCGGCTTATGCCAAATTTCTTAAGGATATGTGTACAAAGAAGAGAAAGATCAATGTGCCCAAGAAAGTCTTCTTGGCCACTAATATAAGCGAAATTCTGTCTGGTCCCGTTCCGGTGAAATACAAAGATCCCGAATGTCCCACTATTTTCTGCACCATAGGACAGACCGTAATCAGTAGAGCGCTTCTTGACCTGAGAGCAAGTATCAACTTACTACCTCTCTCAGTATACCAGCAACTGGGGTTGGGTGAGCTAAGCCCAACTCGAGTCACCATTCAGCTAGCTGACCGATCTGTGAAGATCCCGAATGGGGAAATCACAGACGTCCTTATCCGGGTCGGGGATTTCATTTACCCCGTTGACTTCATTGTACTTGAGACCCAACTTGTGTCCAATCTTAGGTCTCAAACTCCCGTCATTTTAGGGCTCCCATTCCTTGCTACAGCCAATGCCATAATCAACTATAGGAACGGGTCCATGCGATTGACTTTTGGCGACATGACGAAGGAAGTCAATGTTTTCAATCTTGGAAGACAACCTAGGGATGTCAATGATAAGACATTTGAGGTCAATTCTATTAAAAACCTGACCAGTGCGCATGAGGAAAGTATGGAGACAAAAACTGAGGCAGAGTTTGATCTGGAGGCTGAGGATTTTAATTTAGACCAGATCGTAGATTCAGCAGTGGATTGGACGTTAAACCCAAGTGTACCCTATCCTAGGATTGAAAGCCCAGAGATTGCCTCCAATGAAGCAACACCTTCCCTAGAGCTTAAAGTCTTGCGTGAACACCTCAAGTACGCCTACCTGGGCGGAAAGGACACCTTGTCAGTCATCATAGCATCACACCTGACTGAGCAACAAGAGGACAGCTTAATGTCTATTCTAAAAAGACATAGGGAAGCCATTGGATGGACGATGAAGGACATCAAGGGAATAAGTCCAGCCATAGTACAACACAGAATCCATTTAGTCGATGAAGCAACCCCCAGGAGGGACCCACAACACAGGCTTAACCCTCTCATGCAAGAGGCAGTTAAGGCTAAAATTCTGAAACTATTAGATAATGGGATAATTTATCCCATTTCTGATAGTCAATGGGTTAGCCCTGTTCATGCGGTCCCAAAGAAGGCTGGCTTTACGGTAGTAGAAAATGAGGAAAAAGAGTTGGTACAAATAAGACTGCCTACCAAGGTTCGTGTTTGTATCGACTACAGGAAGTTGAATGCAGCTACCCGTAAGGACCACTTCCCGCTACCCTTCATCGACCAAATGCTTGAGCGTTTGGCTGGACATGAGTACTACTGCTTCCTAGATGGGTACTCGGGATACAATCAAATCCCCATTGCTGCAGAAGACCAGGAAAAGACGACGTTCACCTGCCCGTTCGGAACCTTTGCTTATCGGCGCATGCCTTTTGGATTGTGCAATGCTCCCGCAACGTTCCAACGGTGCATGCTTAGTTTGTTCTCTGACATGGTGGAACGTTTTCTTGAGATTTTCATGGATGACTTCTCCATCTACGGAGATTCATTTGATCAGTGTCTTCATCACCTAGAGTTAGTGCTACAAAGATGCATTGAGAAGAACCTAACTCTAAACTGGAAAAATGTCACTTCATGGTGAGACAGGGGATTGTCTTGGGCCATGAGATTTCGAGGAGAGGCATAGAAGTGGATAAGGCTAAAGTAAAAGTGATTGATAAACTTCCACCACCCAAAAGCATCAAGGATATTAGATCCTTTCTAGGGCATGCTGGGTTTTACCGATGGTTCATTAAGGATTTTAGCAAAATCGCTAGGCCCTTAACCAACCTGCTCGCTAAGGACGTGCCCTTTGATTTCAATGATGAGTGTTTTAAATCATGGGAAAAGGTTAAGCAAGAACTTATCTCTGCGCCTATCATTTCTGATCCTAATTGGACCCAGCCATTTGAAATCATGTGTGATGCATCTGATTTTGCTATTGGCGCTGTTCTAGGACAGCGCATCGACAATAGGCAGCGTGTGATTTATTACTCGAGTAGGACTTTGAATGACGCCCAACAAAACTATACAACGACTGAGAAGGAATTCTTGGCCGTTGTCTTTGCATTAGAAAAGTTCCGGCCCTACTTGTTAGGTTCGAAGACGGTGATTTTTACGGATCACTCGGCTCTGAAATACCTCATGACCAAGAAGGAAGCAAAAGCCCGACTGATTCGGTGGATCCTTTTTCTTCAAGAATTTGACTTAGAAATTTGGGACAAACGAGGTATAGAAAATGTGGTCACTGATCATCTCTCACGAATTCCGAATGCACCAACCATCCAAGCTCCGATCAACGAGGATTTCCCAGACGAGCACATCCTAGCCATTCTTAAGGAACCCTGGTATGCGGACATTGTTAATTACCTGGCCATGGGACAATTACCCGCTGACTGGACAAAGCAAGACCAAGATCGCTTCTTTGCCCAAGTACGGTACTTCTTTTGGGAAGAATCGTATCTTTTTAAGTATTGTCCCGACCAAATTATTAGACGATGCATACCAGAGGAGGAACAGAGGAGTGTGCTCAGCTTTTGCCATGACCTTGCATGCGGAGGATACTTCGGTCCCCGCAAGACGGCAGAGAAGGTTCTACAAAGTGGGTTATACTGGCCCACTTTGTTCAAAGACTCATATCATTTTTGCAAGTCATGCGCAAATTGTCAGAAAATTGGGAAGATTTCAAGAAGAGACATGATTCCCCTGAACCCGATCCTTGAAGTTGAAATTTTTGATGTTTGGGGTATTGATTTCATGGGGCCATTTCCCAATTCCTTCGGCAACCAATTCATTTTGGTTGCTGTAGATTATGTCTCTAAGTGGGTAGAAGCTGTGCCAACTAAGACGAATGACAACAAAGTGGTTGTCAAATTTCTCAAAGAGAACATCTTCTCCCGATTTGGCACCCCCAGAGCGATAATTAGTGATAATGGATCACATTTCTGCAACAGAATTTTTGAAACTCTGATGCGAAAATATTCCATCAATCACAAGTTATCAACTCCGTATCATCCCCAGACAAATGGGCAGGTCGAAGTCACCAACCGACAGATCAAGCCCATTATGGAAAAGACTGTCGGAAAAAACCGAAAGGATTGGTCGGTTAAGCTCAATGATGCATTGTGGGCTTACCGCACTTCTTTTAAGACAGTTCTGGGGATGTCTCCTTATAGAATCGTGTTTGAAAAAGCCTGTCATCTACCAGTAGAGTTAGAACACCGGGCCCTCTGGGCAATTAAGCAACTCAACTTTGATCTGACCAAGGCCGGTGAACTTAAGAAACTGCAGATTTCAGAATTAGAGGAGATACGAAATGAAGCCTATGAGAATGTCCGAATCACCAAGAGCAGGACTAAACTTTTTCATGACCAAATTATAACCCGGAAAAACTTTGCACCGTGAGATAGGGTTCTGCTGTATAACTCTAGGCTTCATATTTTCGCGGGGAAGCTGAAAACTCGTTGGTCGGGACCGTTCATTGTGCGCATTGTTTTCCCACACGGTGCTGTGCTTATTGCAGACCCTAAGAACAACACAGAATTCAAAGTGAATGGGCAAAAACTGAAGCCCTTCTTGATCACTGAGCCTATGACTCCAGATGATAGTGTGCTGACTCGTTTTGCCCCGTCATACACCTAACCACAACAAATAAATAAACAAATAAAAAAAACTTGTTTATATGCTTACCCCCTCTACCATTTTTTTTAGCCTATTCGCACTTGGCCGGCCCTAGTATTTATTGCCTTCGCATTTCCATATGCATTCATTGAGGATAATGCATTAGATAGGTGTGGGGGGTGCTAACACTTTTTCTTTTCCTTTTATTCTTTCTTTCTTTCAAAAAAAAAACTCTCTAGATTGAAAAGAAATTTCATACTCTTTATAAAAATACCAGAAGATTGTAGGAATTACGGGAACCTTATTAATGAATCTTTATATTTGCCTAAGTAAACAAGAAAGAATGGTTTGACTAAAAAGTTAGGAGGGATAAGGAAAATAACTCATACCGTTTATTTAGCTTTAGTAGAATATGCATAACCTACACACACATGCTTGAGACACAACTCTGAAAAAAAAAAAAGAAGAAGAAAAAAAAGCTGGATAATTGTGCCTCAAGAAGCATGATTACTCACGCTAAAAAAAAAATAATCTTATATACAATAATAAATCTTGATTTCGTGGCCACTCCACTTGCATATTTGACCTGAAGGGTGTTTTTCCACCTGGTGTCCTAAGACCATCTGGTTTGGGAGTCATCGGTTTGATATGTATTACATAAGTGAAGTAGAAAGCCTAATGGAACCAAGAATAATAAGTAAATATTAATAAAATTAAATGATATTCAAAGTTGAGTTGAAAAATCCCAAGCACATCACACTTACCAATTATGCATATCTATATAAAGCAAAATAAAAGAATGAGTTAGAAGTACAAGATCCTTTCTAAATTTAAAGAAAAACAATAGTTTCTTCATTTATGAAGGCTAAAATATAAGAGGACTTATGAGGGTTAAACCTAATTCTTATATCATTCGGTCATTTTTACTTAGATAATTGAAAGTTCTTTTTAATATATATATATATATATATATATATATATATATATATATATATATATATATATATATATATATATCTTTCTAACAACTAATTTCTTCTCTTTACTTATTGGATTTTGTGGGTGCAATCCGCTGAAAACTCTTAGGAGACAACACTCCTCCTCTAGGGGAAACCTAGAGGTTTAAAAGCTTGTTGCAAATGCTCAGTGCAATCGTGTCACCTGCGAAAGTGGTATAATAATTTTCTTATTTTTGTTTTGCTCGGGACGAGCAAAAAGATAAGTGTGGGGGTGTGATTAGTCTCTAATTTTGCATAATTTTTATCACATTCTCATATTTATTTCATGTAAAATTCTGCTAATAAAACCTTGCTTGCTTGATCCTAGGTCCATGGTGTGCAAATGAAAAAGAAGACATAAAATCACCATTTATTTGTGATTAAAAGCCTACCAAGTAGCCATTGACTTTAGATTGAAGATTTTGTCAGCTTAGGGCATCAAATCACAAATCCAGAAGGTCAGGTTGACAGAAGCCAGACTGGGCGACGCACTGCCCAAAACTGGGCACGCGCCGCCCTGCTTGGGCCGCGAAAACGCGGCCCTGGCCGCATTTCCGCGACCCTTTGGGCGCGCGCGCTTGCGTTTTGGGCCACGTGCTGTTCACATGGCCCCTTTACCCTGGTGTCTATAAAAACCCCCCAAGGGTCTTCAGTTGGAGCAGATCCAGAGTTAGAGCAAGTTTTTGTAATCTTATTTTTAGGTTTGTAGTAGTTGTTGTTGTTGTTCTTCTAGTTGTTGTTTTAGCCATTAGAGTGAAAGAGAGAGTGTGTAAGTGTTGCATTGGAAGGGTGACAAGCTAATACAAGTACTACTTCTCTTCCTTCTTTTCAATTTACTTGTCATTGTCATTTACTTTTACTTCTTTGTTGTAGTGTAACTTCTTTCTTCTTCACCTCTTTTCTTTTACTTTGTTTTAGTGTAACTTCCTCTCTTTAACTTTTCTTTTCTTTTGTTTTCTTGTAGTGTAACTCCCTCTCTCCACTTCTTTTCCTTTGTTGTTTCTTTTACTTTTATGGCTAACTAACTTTCATTAGCATGGCTAACTAACTACTAACCCACTAATTTCCAACACTTAACTGATAACCCAAATGAGTCAATAGTGTCAAACAAGCCTTGTGCAAACAAGAGTTATAGCATCTTAAGACGAGGGTTCTACCTCTAATTTACCTACAAGTATTTACTTTCTTATACTTCATGCTTAATGAGTTTTGATGATCTATGAGTTGTGTACTTTACTTGTTATTGTAAGTTAGAGATTCTCTTTTTAACTTTGCCGATACCAATAGTGCACTCGAGTCTTCCCTTATTCTCACCTTCTATCGGATCTTGATAAGGGATTGTCCGAGTTTTTACCGTGTAAAGCTAAGTTTTAGGATGAACTTTCACTCGATTTTCACGTGAATAGTTTCAATGCAAAAGGTTTGTGTTCGCCTATGATCCATCGTGAAGCTATCTTCCAAAAGTTAGAAATTAGTGGGAGCACTTAGTAGAAAGTTAGCCATGCTTTTTTACAACTAAGAAAAAAAATCCCTTTTACAAGCCACCAAAACATTTTCCAACTATTCTTAAAAACAACTTGTTTTCACTTTTCAATTCTTTACTTTGAAATAAGAACTTTCTTTCTTCTTGAACTTTGAAGCCGCATCAAGCTTCCATCGCTCTCCCTCCTTGTGGATACGACCCGTATAGCCACTTCGCTACTACAGAAGAATCGCAAAAGCAGTAACATCAACCCACACTTCCTTCTCTTATTTTAGTACTTACTTTTTGTCGATCAATGCTCCAAGAGATGTGTTTGTGACCGTGAGCCATATGTAAAATACGAATGTGTTATAAACTGAATATAAGTGAGGTATTGGTATGTATGTGATTGGTAAATCACCAGGTAAATATAAGAGATAAATAATCAGATATAATATGTTGAATATTAGGAGAAGTGTGTTCAGAAAATGTGAAGAATAAGTATTAGATAATAGAAAGAATCAGATATTCTATTAAGCTGTACTACTCATCATAAGTAGGAAGATAAATTGATATTATTTTTGAAACTATTCAACTGCATCATATTAGATTTGTAATAGTATTAAATGCAAACTTTGATTGAATGACTTTACTCACTGAGCTGTTAAGCTCACCCCACCACGGATTGATGTCTTTCAGGCTCTGTGTAAAGCTCTGAAATGCTTGGATGTAAAGTCGGAAGACTTACTTGCGTGATCAGTTTTAAAGCTTTGAAATGTTTTCCTTTCGTGTTTTGATATAACTTATGAAATCCTATATGTATTTAGGCATGTACTAGTACAATATAAGACTTTGAAGGTGGAATTAAGATGTAGTTGTAATTATTGACCATAAACTTGATTTTGATACTGGATCATTGAGATAAGTGAATGTATAAATTAGTCTGTTTTCACCTTGATTTGAAATTTGAGTTAATTATATGGAATTGTGAACCAAGAGGAGTACTCTCGAGTATATTTATTAGTTGTGGAGATTTGAGGGTATTGAGTTGTTGAAATTTTAGTTTTGAAAATTTTATAAGTAGGCTGGAGTAGGTCAAAATATTATATGTTGTAGCAAGACAGGCTCTATATTATAGAGAAGATGCTGCCGAAATTATTAAAAATTATTTGAATAATTAAGTGTTAAGGTTTATGATTATGATAATTGAGATGATTAAGAATTGGGACCGTTACATAAGATGTTTCACCCTTTCATATACTTATTTATCGTTCAAAGCTTTTGGAGTTTTTTCTTTTTCTTTAGACCCATTAAACGCTTTCGGTAGCCTCCCTTAACGGTGTAACATAGGGAAGAACCTCCGGGTACCAAGATATACTGCCTTTCTCTCATACTTTAATCGAAGAAAAATGTATCTTCTCTACATATAGGACATGCTCACAGGAGAAAAGCAGGCTTCCCTGAGAGGAAATATGGCGTGCGGCGAGAGCGGCAGGTAGAGAGGCGGCGAAGGGGAGATCTGAGAGAGAGAAATAAGAGAGTGGCAGCCGAGGGGTTAGGGTTTTTTTTTGGTTGGGGTACGGGATTTAACGTCGGTTCTGAGTGAAACCTATGTTAAATCATTGAGATTGGATGTTAGTTTCACAAAACCGACATTAAATCTTGGATTTTAATATCGGTTCCCTAGAACCAATGTTAAAACTATAAGATTTAATGTCGGTTCTTAGAGAACCGACATTAAAACTCAAGATTTAACGTCGGCTCTCAAGAACTGACGTTAAATAATTAACGTCAGTTTTGGTCAATGATGTTAATAATTGATTTTTAACGTCGTGTTTATTAAAAACAACGTAAATTATGATGCCTTTTAATCTGTATATTGTTGTAGTGTTGCTTTAATCTGTCTAGACAAGTAATCTAAGTTCTCGTGTCATTTTTTGTTTCGGTAAAGTAAGACGGATTAAACCTCCATACCCTACGTACCATTTCTTTTGAAAAGTTAAGAAAAGTTAGCCCTCCGTTGTCCATCAATTAGCCCATTCCAAGCATTAGAAATAATTCTTTTGTTGTTGTGTAATTCACACTAAAATATTCTCTCACTCTCCAAAGACTTTCTTTAAAAAAAAATTCACTTTGAACAAAGATCAAATAACCTGGTCCTAAGCTCTCATAACCTAATCTCAACCCACACCTTTTAGGCTTTATGTAGAAGGGGAAAAAACAACTTGAAAAAGCAGAGAAAGGGGATGACCAGTTGCAATTAGTGCTCCCAAAATCCAGTATTTCCACTCTAAAAATGAAATCTAACGTGACAATTGTTGTAAAACCCGAGAAATTATAACACCGAAACAGAGAATTCTAAAGACAGAGCAGAAGTAGTAATTCTTATTGATTTCTGAAGTGTACATTGAAATGAATCAGGAAGGGTCTATTTATACAAAACTTTGGGGTACTATGCAGTCACTATGCATGCTTGCGTCATCGCTTGCATCATCACATAGTAAAATCATTAATACTGCACAGTAAAGGTTGGCAGCCATCGTTTCATAACACTCCCTCTTAACTGTCAACCATACATAATGTCTCATTAAACACCTTACTAGAAAAACTCAGTGAGATAAAACCATAGCGAAGGAAAAAAGGGTACACCATCTCTGTATACGGGTTCTATGTTGCCTTGTTAAAAATCTTACCAGAAAAACCCTGTGGGACAAAGCCATAGTAAGGGAAAAAGAGTGCAGTCACGTAAGCTCCCTCTCAAGTGGACATGAGTAGTTTTTCTTCATAAATCTCGCTTATGACGCATCCCAATATCTCGAAAGAACTTTCTGAAAATTGTAGTGGGAAGTGCCTTTGTAAAGAGATCTGCCGCATTATCACTTGATCGGATATACTGAATATTAATTTTCTTATCCTTTTCAAGTTTTTGACTGAATGAGAAGAACTTTGGGGGTATATGCTTGGTTCGGTCACTTTTGATGAATCCTTCCTTCATTTGAGCGACTCATGCAGCATTATCTTCAAACAGTACTGTTGGATCTCTGTTGACTGGTAATCCATAAGTTGCTTGGATATGTTGAGTTACAAATTTTAGCCATACACATTCTCGACTTGCTTCATGGAGTGCTATGACTTTAGCATGATTCGAAGAAGTGGCAATAAGTGTCTGCTTTCATGAACGCCAAGAGATCGTTGTACCTCCACATGTGAACACATATCCTATTTGAGACCTGACTTTATGTAGATCTGACAAGTAACATGCATCTGTATAACCAATCATTTCTTATTTTGATTCCGTGGAATAAAATAAACCAAAATTAGTTGTTCCTTGAAGATGACGAAATACATGCTTAATACCATTCCAATATCTCCGTGTAGGAGATGAGCTAAATGTTACTAATAAATTAGTAGCAAATATTATATCTGGTCGGGTATAATTAGCCAGATACATAAGAGCTCCAATTGCACTTAGGTATGCTATTTCAGGACCAAGAACCTCTTCATTATCTTCGCGAGGGTGAAATGCAATGATCTAACAATCATTGAAGTGCTTAAAGGATTTGCTTTATCAATGTTAAAGCGTTTCAAGACCTGTGATTGATGCAAGTATTCTACTTTAAAAGTGCTCAATCTATAAACCAATACAATATTTGATTTTCCCAAGGTCTTTCATTTCAAATTCATTCTTTAATTACATCATTGCATCTAGGACTTCTTTATGAGTCCCAATGATGTTTAAATCATCAACATATACAGCAATGATAATAAATCTGGATGTTGTTTTCTTTATAAAAACACATGGGCAAATAGGATTATTCACATATCCTTCTGTTAACAAATACTCGCTTAAGCGATTATACCACATGCGCCCTGATTGTTTTAATCCATATAATGATCTTTGTAATTTGATTGAATATAATTCTTTGGGTTTTGATCTTAATGCTTCAGGCATCTTAAATCCTTCAGGGATTTTCATATAAATATCACTATCAAGCGACCCATATAAATAAGCTGTAACAACATCCATAAGACGCATTTTTAAATTTTTAGAAACTGCTAGGCTGATTAAATATCTAAACGTAATTGCATCCATTACTGGAGAATACGTTTCTTCATAATCAATTTTAGGTCTTTGTGAAAATCTTGAGTAACAAGTTGAGCTTTATACCTCACAATCTCGTTTTTCTCATTGCATTTTCACACAAAAACCCATTTGTATCCTACTGGTCTCATGGCTTCAGGCGTGAGGATAATAGGTCCAAATATTTTACATTTTTTAAGTGAATTTAATTCATCCCGTATAGCGTCTTTCCATTTTGTCCAATCATGTCTATTTTTACATTCAGTAACGGATCTTGGCTCAGACTCACTTCCGTTAACAATATCACATGCTACAGAATAGGAAAATATTTCATCCATATTTTTCATCTTATTTCGATTCCATATTCCTTCTGTATTGATATAATCAATAGAGATCTCATAATTTTCTATACCTTTAGGATTTTTTATCTCTTGATTTGTCTTATTTTGTGTTTCTTCTGAAACACATTCTTTCATATTGGGGTCATCATGCTTATCTGCTCCTTTTATTTTTTGAGAATTTTTATCCTTGGAACCGACTGGTCTACCACGCTTCAGGCGTGTCTTAAACTCATTAATGACTTCATTCTCGGATTGTCTTTTTGGGATTTCAATCGGAGTAGGAGCATTTACAGCTGGTATATATATTTAGTCACTCTTTTTGTATCAGTCAACATATCTGGTAATTGATTTGCTATTTCTTGTAAATGCATAATCTTTTGCACTTCAAACTCACATTGTTTTGTGTGAGGATTAAGATACGATAAGGATGGTTCACTCCATATAATCTCCTTCTCCAGCTGTTTCTTTTCTCCCCCTGATGCTGAAGAAATTACTTTATTGAAATGGCAATCGGCAAATCGAGCTGTAAAAACATCACCGGTTTTAGGCTCAAGATATCTTATAATAGAAGAAAATTCTTAACCGACATATATTCCCAATCTTCTTTGAGGACCCATCTTTGTACGTTGTAGTGGAGCAATCGGTACATATACCGCACAACTAAAAATTCTAAAATGAAAAATATTTGATTCTTAACCAAATCCTAATTGTAAAGGAGAGTATTCATGATATGCACTTGGTCTGATGAGAATTAATACTGTAGCATGTAAAATTACATGACCCCATACAGAAATAGGAAGTTTTGTTCTCATTATTAATGGTCTAGCAATAAGCTGCAGGCGCTTAATCAGTGATTCAGCCAAACCATTTTGTGTATGTACATGAGCAACAAGATGCTCAACAACTATCCCAATTGACATACAATAATCATTAAAAGCCTAAGATGTAAACTCACCAACATTTTCAAGTTTAACTTTCTTGATTGTATAATCAGGAAATTGTGTTCGTAATCTAATTATCTGAGTAAGAAATCTCGCAAATGCCACATTGCGAGTTGATAATAAACAAACGTGTGACCATCTACTAGAGGCATCTGTCAATACCATAAAGTATCGAAATGGTCCACACAGTGGGTGTATAGGCCTACATATCACCTTGAATACGTTCAAAAAATATAGGTGATTTAGTTTTTATTTTAGCTGGTAATGGTCTCATGATTAATTTTCCTAGAGAATAAGCCTCACATAGAATTTTACTAGCTTGAAGGATCTTCTGACCCTTTAATGTATGTCCATGTGAATTCTCAATAATTCTTCGCATCATCATTGAACCAGGATGACCTAAACGATCATGCTATAAAGTTAATGTCCCTGTATCTTCTTTAACTACCATATGCGACTCTATCATATTTATATATGTGTTATGCAATCCTGAGGAAAGGTTTAGTAGTTTTTCTAATATGTACTTCTTTCCTGATACATATGTAGTACGATACATATACTTCATAGTTCCTTCAGTTGCAGACTGAGTATCATATCTATAAAGATATATATCATTAAAACTCAATAAATTTCTTTTGAATTTTGATGAAAACAAAGCGTCTTTTATGAAAAACTTTGTTCCATTTGGCAATATAAAGCTGGCTTTACCAGTTTTTTCATTCAAGTCTACAGGACCTGATATTGTATTGATGATTGCCTTTGTTGGTTTTAAATCGGAGAAGTACCTTTTATGTTTGAGAATAGTGTGCATTGTACTACTATCCGGTATGCAAATATCTCCAGTTTTGGTCTTGACTTCATCATTAGAATAATCCATATCAAGCTTCATGTAAAATAAATCATTTGGTGAGAATAAAATTTTAAACACATTATTATAAGTGAAATATTTCATTCAAAGATAAATTTGATAATTACAAATAACAAAATATGGTAATACAATCATATGTTTAATTATCACCAGTATCCATAGAATCACGATGGGTTGAAAGATTAGCAAAATCATCAGTAAAAATCTGCAAAATCAAGAAGAGTTGAATCATCCATAGGATCATCATGTTTAGTGAAATTCACTTCCTTCTCTTTTCCTTTCAAGGATGCCTTATAAAGCTTACAAAGATGCTCCGGTGTTCGGCACACTCGAAACCAGTGCCCTTTGGAGCCACATTTACAATAAGAATCTTCAGGATTCCGAAAAGAACTTTCACGAACATCTTTTCTTTTATCATGTCTTTTTACATAATACTTCTTGTGGATAGCGTTGTTTTGTGAAGGGTTATAAAAACCACTTCGACCACGTCTACAGCCACGGCCACATCCACGTCTACGACCATGATTATATTCTCATCCATAATTTTTAGAAAATGCAGCATTTGCTTCTGAAAATGCTGCTGAACTAGTAGGACGAGACTGATGATTTTTGATTAACAGTTTATTATTCTTCTATGCCACAAGAAGAGATGAAATTAGTTCAGAATATTTCTTAAAATCACGTAACTTGTATTGTTGTTGCAGTGTTATATTAGATGCATGAAATGTGGAGTAAGTTTTCTCTAGCATTTCTTCATCTGTGATATTCACCCCCACAGAATTTCAATTGGGATACTATTCTGAACATTGCAGAGTTATAGTCGCTGACTTTCTTGGAGTCATGGAAGCGCAAAGCATTCCATTCATTACGAGTGGCAGGGAGCACAACTTGTTTTTGATGATCAAATCTTTCTTTAAGATTTTTCCAAAAGACACTTGGGTCTCTTATTGTGAGATATTCACATTTTAAACATTCATCAAGATGTTTGCGAATAAAAATCGTCACTTTTGTCTTATCTTGTGACGACGTAGAGTTCATCTCTTTTATTGTTTTAGTGAGACCCATTGACTCGAGATGTATTTTTATGTCAATAACTCAAAACATATAATTCCTTCCAGTGATATCAAGTGGAATGAACTCAAGCTTTACAAAGTTTGACATGGTGATAATTATAACAAAATATAAAAATAATTAAAATCATAATCTTTTATTTCAAAATAAAATAGGAAAACTTACATTTCAATCATAATAGCTACAAACAAAAGAAGGAAGGTGAACATTAAAATTAAAATGCTCAGGTAAAAATCACTTGGATACATGTCTACAACAAAAAGGATAAAAGTATTGATGATGACGACGGCAATAATAAATTTCAAAAATAGACTAAGCATCTTATAAAAATTTTGACTAGTAAGCTTGTGAAGATGATGAAAAAAATTTGAGAATGAAAAGAGATTGAGAAGTGAGTTATGTTATTTAACATTCACCAATTTATAGAGTAAAAAACTAGCCGTTTATAGATGTTGAAGGAGAGAGAAAAAGCAATTTGGATTTAATACAATTAAATATTATAATGATAAAATCAATGCATTATATTACGTATGTTTATGAGCTATGATATAAGCACGTCACTCTACTTGATGGGGGTTTTGCAGATGTAATTAATGAAGTAATAAATAAGAAATAAATATTAGCACACTACGTTACTCAGTAAACCTTTCAGTGAGTGTTTATACAAATATAAATAGCAGAGTAATAAAATATACAATATTGGTATTTTGAGGTTTATCCCATGCAAGCATCAAATGAGAGTTAATAAAGATAATAATAAGAAATATTATTAACTTGTCATAATCACATCACTTTACTATAAATAAGTAGCAGAACCTCCTTTCAAATATAGTAGTAGTGTTATATGAACAAAATTAGTATAATAATCTAGTTTTTCGTAATCACATCACATTACTATAAATAGGTGGCAGAGCCTCCTTTTATTATAGTAGTGGTGTTATATGAGTATTATAAGTAGAATAACTTGTCATTTTTACCTTGAGATAGTAGAGGTAGAGGTTGAGACTTGTTATAAGACTTTTTCTTGAGCAATGGAAATAGAGGCTCGTGACAAGACTTTTACCTTAAGCTAATGGAGGTAGAGACTTGTGATAGAACTTTTTTCCTGAGCTGATGGAGGTAAATGCTGGTAATAGAATTAGAACGCTCGTGCTGATAACGTGTTGTAAATTCCAAAAATTATAACACTGAAACAAAGAATTCTAGAAATAGAATAGAAATAAAAATTCTTATTGATTTCTGAAATGTATATTGAAATGAATCAAGAAGAGCCTATTTATAGAAAAACTTTGAGGTATTATGCAGTCACTATGCATGCTTGCGTCATCGCATAGTAAAATCATTAATACTGCACAGTACTAGTTGAAAGCCATGTTTCATAACACTAATCTTTTTCTTACCATATTTAATGTGGGTCCCCTTTTTTCTTTGTCAAACCAAACACAACACTCAAACCAAAATATAAGAAATTGATAAAGAGGCCCACAACTATGCTTTTCAAATTTTGATTTCAAACCACACACTTGTACAGTACCACATTTGGGTCCTCACAAGATGAAAATTACAGACTTGCAGACTGCTCTATTGGCTGAAGAAGGCAGGAATGAGAATACGCGAGACGGCAACAGTTGAGAAAAGGCGAACCAACCTACAGCCATGCAGATAGTACAGATAACTGCTGCAGCATTACAGACAGAGAGAGTAAATAGAGAGAGAGAGAGAGAGGGAGAGAGAGAGAGGGAGAATAGAGCCCACGCCTCCGACTACTGATTTCCTCATACCCAAATCACATTTCCCAGATACCAACTGCAGTTCTCATGACAAGAAAACATCCGACACTATACAAAGACAAAAGCAGTCCTCTTTCATTTATGAGAGTATCGCCCACCCCTTTTTGTACAAAGATATCAGAGACAGAGAGCGCGCCAGCAAACACACTGAGAGCTATCATATCAAATCCTTTACAGAAAGGTAATGCTATTCACAGAAACTACTGGTACCATTAACAAATGAATCAAAGAGCTATTAGACGCGGGGTTTACTAGCAATAAAACACCTCATTATGAGTTCCTTTGTAAAACATACTGGTACTATTAACAAGTGAATAGCCAACCTCTAAAAAATTAACAAGTGAATAGCCAACAAAAACACACACTATTAATTAATAATATTAACATATGACTCGAGGATTTATAAGCAATAAAACACCTCATTATGAGTTCCTTTGCAAAACACTACTGGTACTGCTAACAAGTGAATAGCCACCCTAAAAAAAAACCACCCTAGTAATTAAAACTATAATCCTTCCATCTCTCTCTCTCTCTATCCATCCATTACCACATGATTTCTATAAATAGATAGAAAGTGAGATGGAGGGAATTGGTTCTTCAAATTGGACCTTCATGCTCTCCTTCGCTTTGGAATGAACTTGCCAACCAACTTCTCTTTAGTCAGTCGACATCCATCGCGGCTTGGGGTGAAGTGAACCGGCAGGTAGTTGCCACTCTCACAGATGAATGTTGAGTGGCTGAAGTGGCTCAAAAGTGCAGGCAGTCCCTGCAGATTTCATTACAATCCAACTCCATTAATCATAATGATCATATAATAGTTAACTAGGAAATTACAAATACAGTAAGATGCATTAATTTCTGATCACCTGAATTCTTGCATAGGTCACCTCGCAAATCTTGCCAGAGCCAAAGTTGCCCCAGGTTTTTTTGTGCAGCTCCCGAAACAATCTCCATGCTGCTATAGGAGTGGTGAAGTTAACGAAGGCGTAGCCCAAGTTACTTCCAGTCCTGCTCAACAATTTTCAAACAACACTCCTTTTGACTATTAATTCATATATTGATATATATATAACATTTATATAAATTGAATATGTATATATTAATTACTTACCAACATTAAAAAGTTTGCCATATATAATGTTTTTTACATCCGTCTCTTTAGAACTAAATCAATTGGAACATGATTTACTAACAAACCATTTTTAACTTTTTATTATGCTTGTATTAATTTTGCCCTTCCTTTAAAACACATCTTCTCCATAGACTCCAAATTAAACACTTACATTTATGTGTTCCCATTATTTTGTTATTTCCCCTGCTGTTAACTATGAGGCGAATGGAAATTCAAGGATGGGAAGAGGAAGCAGAAAGAGAAACAAAAGTGAACGAGATAGTCTATGTTGTACGCTCAAGACAAAAAATTAAAAACAGTGACACAACAGGTATCCTTTAATTAAAGAAGGCACAATGAAAGGGAAAAGATGCTCGTTGTGGTGGGGATTTTCCGTCACAGACGATTAAACGCTTCCAATTGAATTTGCCAAAAACACAGGGAAGACAATACCTTACAAGTCAGGAACACCGGTGTGGTGTCGATCAAAAATCCAGACGTGAGAGAAAATCCTCGTTGGGATATAGCAAAGGGTGCTTAGTGTGATGATTCTGGTGATAATTAGAAGTGAGCCCCCCCTCGATGGAGAGAGAGCTGTATTTATACCTGCCAGGGTTGGTGGTGAGGATGAAGATAGCAGAAATCCTCGTAACTGCACGTCTCTGAATCATAACCATTTCAACTAGTTTAGGTAGACACGTAAGAAAATTTGCTGTTATCTACAACCATTCGCATGAATTGTTGAGATTGACGTGTAGAGGAATTCACCGCGATCCGCCACCATTTGAACCGCATAAATGCAGATCTTGTAACAGTTTTAATCGCGTCGAGGTTGTTTGGTCTGATATGCTGAGAAATCCGTCCATATCAATAGCCGCCCGCCTAGCCAAGGTTCAAAGACTCAGCCGATGTCGAGACTAGTCTGAGACCCGATTCGACCTACCCTCTCAGTTTTGACCAACTCAGGCCAGAATCAGAGTATCGAATCGGGTCGAAAGTCGACTCAGATTCTGGCCCAAATCGGTTGCCACTGTGCACCAGTGACTCGACCCGGTTAAAAGAGAGAATAGAAAAAATAGGGGTAAGGGGGAAAAGACTGGATTTAGGGCTTACCTTCGCCCGCCGTCATCACCGCCATTCGCAGCGACGACCGTCACCCACTGCCGATCTCTCTCGAGATCAGAGATCTCTCTCCCTCTCCAATCTCAGTCAATCTCTCTCCCCCTTCTCTCTCAGTCAATCTCTCTTATTTATCCCTCCGCTCTCTTTTATTATTAACCCTCAAATATTTCACATTAACCCCCCAAAATTTTCATATTTACCCCTCAAATCTTTCTTATATTTGGATTTTTCTTATATTTACCCCTCAAATCTTTCATATTTTTAAATTTACCACCCAAATTATCATATTTCCCCAATTATCCTTCAAATCTTTTTACGTTCTGATAATGTAATACATAAATATATTCTTTTAAGATTTGGGATTTTTTCAGAATTTTTTAAACGTTCTATGTAGCATTTTGCACGTATCAGCCGAGTCGACTCCGAGACGCCATGATCAATCTGTCTCAGTGCCCGCCGAGTCGGTGGCCGAGACCACGACTTTGAACCATGCACTTAGCTATAGGATTGTTAAACTTTATGAGCTGTGCAACGTCTGGAGCGTGAAAAAAAATCATGGTATGCAACTAATTCCGAGATTTACAGAGATCAACGGGAGCGGGTTGCTGATCTATCACTGAAGGGGAAGCGAAAGTCCTCGAAGTGGCTCCTCATCATGGAGACTGAAGCATCCTCGGAGTGGATCTTTGTTTCAGAAAATGAAGCCTCCGAATAACTGAGCAACTCGACTGGGTTAATGATCCGACGGGTGGCTCCAGATCATCATTCAAAGTCGCAGTCTCGGCCGCCGACTCAACGAGCACCATTCCACATCGGTTGCGACAACGCGGCCCCGACTCGGGCGAGACACGCGAAATACTACATAGAGCTCAAAAAATGCTGAAAAAATCACGACAAATCTTAAAATGTAAACATCAAAATTGATGTATAACCTGTCCAAAACGTATCACCTAGCACATTAAACATGAAGATAATACATAAAAACATGCGTCGCGATACTAAAATATCAAAATAAATGCATAATTTAGTAAATTATATGAATCAATTAAATTTAAATTAACTAATCTTTTCACTAAAGTAAAGATTAGCTCTATTTTTCTAGTAAAAATTTAAATTTTATAAAATTAATCATATGAAAATTTGGCTTAACTTGAAGCCAACTCAGGCATGACTCGGGGCCGACTCGGTCTGAGTCAAGCAAAACAATGCAATAAGTTGACTCGTGGACCGGTTTCGGAACAGGGAACGCCGTCCCGGTTCTTACTCAGCCGAGTCGAAACCGGAACGACCGAGTTTTTGAACCATACTCCGGATCGATGTGGTCCTAGGGAGGGACCCGAGACCTTTTCAAGGCTTGTGTTGGTCCTGCTGGTAGAATGACGATTGGCCGCTTGAGGTGCCTTCGAGGCAGCAGGACAAGCGCCGTGATCTCGACGGGGGTCAAAAATTGACCAATACTTTTCAGAGTCGACGATCAGAAATGTGGGGAAGCGTGACCGATCTAATTCTCTGATTCGGGACTAGGTTTGTCGTTTTATGGCCAGTGAGAAGACCAACGCGTCACTTCCAATTCAGAGCATTTAATGCGGCCAATGCATCAAATGGTTGGCTATCACATCACGCGAAAGGAGAGGTCTTGTCGCAAAGCTGGTGAGACACATCGACAACTCCATGAAGCAGGCGCAACAACTGGATAAACTGAGGGTGAAATCCACTCTCTAGATCAAGCCCTTCGGATGGCATGCAGAGACAACTATTCCCCGGTTAAGGCCTTGTAGGAGAACACTGACGACAAATACTCCCTGACTAAGAATTTGAGGGAGACACAGGAGGATCTGAAGGACAACGTCGAACTGATGGACTCCAACCGAAAACTTGCATTGCAAGATTTCTAGGATCTGGTCTCAACTGGAAGCGGATGAGAAAATTATGCATTTCGTGAATATATCGAGCGTCAGCAACGAGAAGTTGACCAGCGTGAGCTCACGATGATTGACTTGAGGATTGAAGTGAACGGACTCTCGACCACTTTTCGTAGTGAAATGCGAGATAACGAGCGCCTGTGTGGAATACAGTCGGAGCTGGAATGAAGTTAAGCGACTTCATTGAGACCTTTCAAACCTTCACTCTTCGACCCGTGCCAAGGGTTCGAATGAGAGGCATAGGTAGTGATTTTTCTCTGTTTGGAGCTTGGTGCTCTTTTTTTGTAACTATGCCTCTGCACAGTATAATGGTCATCATAAAATGCGGACATACTTTGTCACCATCTTGTTTAGCTGAGGAATTCTTAATCAATACCAGGTCGCCCTATATATGTGCGTTGGTGTCTCGCGAGACAGTGGAGTCGTTGAGGCAGGCTGTAGAGATGATTCTTGTTCTTGAGCCTGTGCAGACTTCAAAGGGCCTCCGTATAAGCCTTAACCGTCAGGGTGAGGACTCAATACAAGCTGTCAAAGAGAACTGCCGCCAATGCAAAGATTTGCAATGCTTAAAATGGTGGGCAATAGTGATTCTTTTCAATGAAAAATTAAGTGTTTACATGTATCGTTTCAGATGAAAAGAATTCCATTGCTTGCTTAATATCTTCTCGTCTTGGTCGGCTAAGGTAGAAGCTCATTGGTGATCACGGTGTAGGGCCCTTCCCAGTTGGCTCCGAGCTTTCCCGCATTTTTCTTGTCTGTACTCTGAATGACACTTTAGGACTAGATCACCGATCGAGCATTCACCTTCTTGTGATGCGCTGCCTTCATTTGTTGTTGGTTGGTCGGCCATCACTCGACTTCAAATTGGTCCTATGTTAACCAGAGCTCAGCGGCATTCTGGTCCCAATCAATGTCTTTCGTGCGCAGTGTCGGCATGTAGATGTCCATTGAGATGATGGCCTCCATCCTGTAAGCTAATGAAAAAGGAGTCTCTCGTAGGTATGCGCTTGGTGGTCCGGTATGCCCAAAGCACTCCAGAAAGCCTCTTAACCCATTTGTCTTTCGCCTTCCCGAAGCTCTTGCACAGGTTATCAATGATGGTGCGATTGCTAAACTCAGCTTGACCATTGCCTAGGAGATGAGTGAATAGCATAGAGAACTGATGAGTGATCTCGTACTTGGCGCAGAAGACAGATACCAAATTTGCTGGTGAAGTTCATTCCGTTGTCATATATGATATTGTGCGGCAAGAGGCCGAAGCAGCATACGAGATTCTGTCACATGAACTTGACCACCTGTTGCCCTGTTATTTCAGAGGGGCACAATTTCAATCTACTTGGTGAAATAATCGGTTGCAACCAATAAGAACCTGAGCCGAGGATGTGCTCGAAAAAATGGGCCCACTAAGTCCAGCCTTCATTGAATGAAGGGCCAGAGGCTCCGTAATGTATGGAGATCCACGCTTGGTCTGCTTGAGAAAGGAGTGAACTTTTGGTATTATGGGCTCTTCATGTACTCTATGGCATCGTTAAACATACCCCTGGTTGAGCTTTGTAGGCGAGAGACCCGCGCCCCGCGTGGTTTCCACACCCGCCATTGTGGATTTCCTGCATCACATTCTTGACTTCGCCTGGTCCGATGGACCTTAAGGGATGGTGTAACTTGGAGAACATGGAAAGAAAGAAAATGCCTTTCAGGTCAGGAACACAGGTGTGGTGCCAGCCAAAAACCCTCGGGCGTTAGAATGAGAATCCTCATTTAGGATAGATCAAAGGTGTTAGTGTGGTGTTTTTAGGGATAATCAGAAGCGCACCCTCTCGATGGAGAGGGAGTTGTAATTATACCTGCCGAGGTTATTGGTGAGGATGAAGATAATGAAGATCCTTTTAACTACACGATCTCTGAATCATGACTGTTTCAGTTGGTTTAGATAGACACGCAAGAAAATTTGTTGTTATCTACAACCGTTCGTCTGTGTTGTTGAGATTGACGCGCAAAGAGACTCACCGCTATCTGCCACCATTTGAACCGCATCTCTGTAGCTCTTGTAACAATTTTGATCACCCCTAGGTGGTTGGATTGATATGCTAAGGAATTCGTCCTTATCCATAGCCACCCGCTTAGCTGTAAAGTTGTTACAACTATCTGAGTTGTACAATGCCTGGAGCGTGAGAAAAGATTTGCAGAAATCGTGTTGTTGATCTATTGCTGGAGTGAAAACGAAGGTCCTCGGAATGGATCCTCGTCGTGGGGACTGAAGCATCCTCAGAGTGAACCTAAAACCTCTAAATAGCTGAGCAACTCTGACTGGATTGAGGATCCGGATGGATAGCTCCAGATCGATGTTGTCCCTGTGGCTTCGGATCGATTTGGTCTCGGGGAAGGACCCGAGACCTTTCTAAGGCCCGTGTTAGTCCTGCTGGCAGAATGGATATTGACTACTTGAGGTGCCTCTAAAGCAGCAGGACACGTGTCGTGATCTCAACATCGGTCGAAAATTAACTACACACGTAGATAAATGAGATGTCGGGGTTGAGATCGCCATTTTGATCAATACACCACGAGAGAAGAAATCACAAACAAAATACGATATTTGCGTGGTTCGGCCACCCAACTTTGGCCTACATCCATGGGGGCATCAATGTGAAATTCACTACGAGGAAGAAGAAAAATTACAAGAGTACGAGAAAATCAAGATTCTCTCACCTCAGACCCACCCACTAATCTCAATTTTTTCTCCAAAAGCCACCTCTTATCTAACCATGAGAGACTATATAGTGCTGCAAAGAAACCATCATGCTGCAAAGAAACTTAAAGATAGCTCACATCATTAAGTTATTCTGATCCAATTAGCCCAAGCCTAATATGAACTCCCACAGTCTAATCTGACCACAATCTGCACAAAGCCATCCTGGCACAAAACCAACCTGCATAAATTAGATATGAGACACAATCCCAACACAAGAAACATTTGGACGCCAAGAATTTAAGATCCTCTTCTTTACTTGTAGATAAAAGAAACCAGGTGTCAATGATATTTGATTCCAACCTATTACGTCTATAGGAAAAAGGAGGCAAGACGAGATCTTTTGCCACTTAATTCCTTCCCATGAAAAATCATGCTAAAACATGATACTTTTGAGTTTTAATCTAATATTGCAGTTTTCTAAAAAAAACTTGAGTTATATATAAAAGTATTATGTTAGCTAGCTTCTAGTTTGATTTCTTCTCGTTAATTGTTAGCTTCCTTTTTATTTATATATGAACATGGTAGTGGTACCCAGATGGTACCCTTTAGTATTTTAAAAAAACCCATTATATAACCCATTATAAGTCATTTTATCACGTAATGCCGACCAATCATTATGTACCAGATCTAAAAAATGCAATGTTTGATAACTATGGTTATTTTGTCGGTAACTTACGTTACATTATTAACGTAACACCCCATAACTTACGTTACAATACAAGTCGACTTTTTATAAACCCCCTATATTTTTCCCGTCTAAGGGAAAAAATCCCCCTAAACTCGCTTGCTCTCGTCCGCCGTTGTCTCCTCGTCGGCACCGAGAAGAAAGAAGATGTAGCTCTCCCCGATCAACAAGAAAAGAAGACCTACCTCTCGTGGTTCTCTGTCGTGGTGGTTCTCGCCGACTCGTCTCCAAGCAGTGGTTCTGTCTCCAAGCACAGGTAAGCTCTCTCCCTCGATCTCTTTTCTCTTTCCAGTATCCCCGGATCTCTCTGCTCTCTCCCCACAACCACTCTGCTCTCCCCTCCCGATCTTTCTGTTCTATCCCTCCGCGATCTCTCTACTCTCTCGATCTCTCTCTGCTCTCCCCTCGAGATCGGGAGATAAAGCAGAGCGAGATCGGGAGGGGGCGAGACCGAGGGTAAAATATCAGTGTGAAGGACACGGGGGGTATAATTGAATAGCATATTGTAGATTGAATTATGAATTATAATGAATAGCATGATTGAAAAATTGTGAATTATGATTGAAATATGAATTATTATATATTGAATTATGAATCTTTGTGTAGATTGAATATCATGAACTAAAATAGCATAACTAAAAATTATGAATTATAATAAAATATGCGGATCATATTGTTTTTGTAGATAAAATTATGAATTATAACTTGTGAACGTGAAATTATTGTGGTACTTGCTAAATATTATTGTGAGACTTAATGTATTATATATTGTTTAGATATATTTTTAGATTTTTAAATTATTTTTCTATTTATAAACAATCTTTAAATTAGTATATATTTATTTTTATTAAATAAATATTAAATCACGTAACCTACGTTAAGCGTTACATTATAACATATATTAACATAACAAAAGAAAAATGTTATCGTTACGTTAACGTTATTTTAAACATTGATACCCACATCTTTAATCACAAGAGGGCCAATGCTAAGCTATTTTGTCACATCTTCAATCAAGTCTGAGGCCCGCTCTTTCCCTTAAAACAAATTCTATTTCAAAAGGAACTAGATGTCTTTTATAAATGAGACAATAATGTTGTCATTTAATAATTACCTCAAAAAGAAGAAAAAACATTTATATTTCTTCAAAAGGAATTACAACACCCAACACACCTTAAGATATACTGTTATACGCGTTAGATCGTTATCTAAGAAAGGAGAAACCAAAAAGATCTTTTTAAAAAAAAAACTAACCGCAACTATTGTTAGAATATAAATATATCACCCTTGACCCTAACCACGACTTCGGAGTTTTGGTGCAATGGCAAGGTCTTTAATATGATATCAGAGAAACCCAGGTTCAATTCCCACCCTGTGCGTAATTAAAAAGCGGGTTTAAAACAAAAATATCACTATGCCAAAAATTCCAAGTTTCGGCTCATAAAAAGAATTCTCAACATGTGGGGGCATGTTAAAATATAAATTTATTACTCTCAACCCTCACCAAAACTTCAAAGTTTTGGTGAAGTGGCAGTCTTTAATAGTTATGGTAAAATCAAAATGAGTTTTTACCCTTCAAAAGTTGGCATTTTGCTTATTTAACCCTAAAAAAAATACTAAGTGCATGTGTCTTACAAGAGAGATTAAAATTAAATATGTACCCATGTGTTAGCATCTAGGCGCGTCTTTTATGTAAACTTGAAATAGTTTTAGTTCCTATTAATAATATGCTAGGTAATTGTTAAAGTTATTTATCATCCTCACAACTAACGTGATAGTTATAGTGAAAATAAAGTCGCATCAGATTTCAAGACAAATTTGCACGACTAGAGAAGTTTGACAAGACTGTAAAGTCTACTGTAAAATAATGATTACTTTTGAGAACACTAAACTATTATGTAATCTTAATTAAGTAAATCTAAAATATGACGAGGGTGATTTAAAACAGTCATAATGTTAATGAACAAAACATGCATATTAGCGTTTCCAGTCGTCTAAATATATGAACTTATAAAGTATATGTGCAAATTTATATGTTTTGCAGGGCATACATCCAATTAGTACTTTTTTAGGGGTAATGGCTAAATTTCAAAGGGCATATATGTAAAAAACCCAAATCAAAATTATAGAAAATGAAAGTTTAGGAAAATAAAATTTCAATAAATAAGAAAAGAATTATAAATTTTGGTTCTTGTAATAATTTAAAATTGAATTACCATTTGTCCAAAAAAAAAAAATACTTACATTCGTATCTTTATTGTAATAGTCACAACTTATTTAATTAGAATGCTAATTTGTTAAGAACTTGAGTTTGTGTCACGCCCAAACAAAATGTAGCTATATATTTACAAATATTTAACTAAGCTTGAAATCTAGTCATATATTAACATCCCTATTTTGAAAAATAAGTGAAAAATTAAAACAAACAACATTTATTAGGGGTCCGTATCTCAAAAAGGAATTTTGAAATAAAGGTAACAACATTTATTAGAGAAAAGAATACATGATGCTTATCCCATAAAAGAAGATGAAATATGTATCTACTTTTTCCATTCAAGATTAAAGTTACTAAAATCATAGAAGAAGCCTATAAAGAAAGGTACCGAGAATTTCTTTTAATAAATTTCATTTTACACCAATTCTACTTTTTTTTGGGTGTGCTCGGCATGTGTCAAAATCTAGTGGTTCTTAACTCGCACATACACACAAAATAATACTTCATATGCATTCAAAGAATATTATCTAATTTCAATTGTCAATGTATCAAATAACTTTAACATAAGTTGTCTTGAAGTTGAAATTAATTGATACCGCATAGAGATCATATGGAATCAAAAAGACGTGGTCGTTTTTTCAATTAATTATTTAGAGACACTTTCCAAATAGAACCTTTAATCAATACTTATGATTTCGGAAAAAGCGTGGTCTTTATAACTTCCAGACATTAATAGTTCTATAAAAACACGAGCTTTCTTCCTCTGATCAAAAAGAATTGCACTGACCTAAAATCTATGGGAAGATAAAGGAAGTCGAACTCGGACAACGGAACGGCCGCATCTCCGTCACCCTCAACATTCTCATTCACTTCCCGGCAATGCTTATCAAGCAAATCCAATACCATCTGCTTACTACACAAACACACCCAAAAAAAAAAAAAAATCAAAATTAATGGGGAAAAAACATAAAACATTGATCAAGTGCAACAAGAGGTAGAGAAAGCTCACTCAAATTTGTTTGGAATGTTCTTGATCATTACAGTCGTCTTGGACACTCCCCTGCCAGCTGCTTCCTCTTCTTTGAACTCATAATGATCAGAAGATGAAAAGGTGTTCTCTTTCTTTATAAGTTTGTCGTTCTTCCTCCATTTCTCCATGAAATTAGGGCTCCCAAGCTTCTTGCAGCTCCTAGAGCTCTCTCCCTCACTTTTCTCCGCATGATCCTCCTCTTTTATAACCTCGGCCACTTGCTTTGGTTCCTCTCTCACCTCAGAAGTGGTGCTGCATGTTGAAGGAAGAGCTTGAGAGGGCTTGTGAGCATCGAAGGGAGGAGGAACATGATAGTAGCTAATTTGATATGAGAAAGGGAAGGGAGGAGGCAAATAAGGGTAATAAGAGTCGTTGAAACAACAGCAGTGGTAACAGAAGCAGCCAGTTTGATGAAGAAGAGAGCAAGGAGGAGGAGGAGGTGGTGGAGGGTAGCGTACAGCTCGGATGTACAAGGGAGAATTAGGGTTTAGGGCCATGGGAAGGAAACTTGTGAGATATTGAAGACAGAGAATTACAAGTTAAATTTGATGAAGAGAGTTGTGATGAATCAAATTTGATTGATATTAACGAGAAGATAAGGAGAGCCGGGGGAGAGACGGCGCAAACATTCATCATTAGATTTGTGCATTTAATGCGTACATCCTCTCTCTCTCTCTCTCGCGCGTCACGACATCCAGTGACAAGTGACAGTATGTTTTCTTGTTTAATTGCCTTTTTAATTCTTATTAAAATTCCTCTAAAAATTTTATAAATTGTTTTGCTCCCATTTATTAGACTAAAATTACTCTTCGCGAGCGTGTTTTGTTTTTCGTAATTGGGTTATAAGTGATAAATATAATTATAATAAAATTATTTACGGTATTCATTTAGAATCGTAAGCCATAAAATATACTTGCAGTCTAAATAGTTAATTTTGTGATCATATAAACCTCACTTACAACCCATTTGCAGTACAAATAGTTAATTTTGTGATTATGTAAATCTGCATTGTAGATAGTTAATTATAATTAGATTAATAATTTTTATTAAATTAATTTTTTAAATTATGTTTTTTAATTATTAAATTAAATTTAATTATTAAATTAAAATTTTTATTATTAATTCTATAATTAGAATATTTTTTATTACTAGATTTGTAATATTCAATATAAAATTAATAATTTTTTATTATTAAGTTAAATTTTTTGCCCCCGCAATCCCGTGAAAAGTTTTGGTTTGCACTTTACCTATTTTGCATACTCATCATGAAATTAAGAGGAAAATATCTGTAAGTACATCTAGAGGGGGTGAATAGGTGTAATGATAACCTAATGACAAATAATGCGGAACTAAACTTTTACGCTACCACAATAGATATCCAAAGTGAAGCCGAATTCCGGTAAAAGGCTCTAATACTTTTCCTTAAGATGCCTCTAAATTAAGAGTTGAGGTGCTTCAATGCTGTCTTGAAATGATACAAGTGTAAGCACAATTTCAAGCATATATATATGAACAATAATAGCAATGTAAGATATAAAGAGAGTAGAGTTTAGAGACAACCAAACGCAAACACAAGGATATGTTTCAAGATTCGAGCACCAAGCCCTACGTCCCTGCTTTCACTTAGAAGGATTTCTACTATTTCCACTAAGGACTCCACAAAAAATACAAACACAATCCTCTACACAAGAGGAGGCACAAAACCAAAGCACAAAGCCAATGCACAAAAAAACCACCTCTACACAGAGAGGGAAGGAACAAAGCCAAAGTACAAAGTAAAAAAGTGGCTACAATACTTGGTGATCAGAAAAATCACAAACAACACCTCTCACAATACAAAATCTTAGGGTAAATTTTGCTATGAATCGCTTACGCTTGTGAAAAAATAAAGATTTTGGAAGTGAAGCATAAAAGAAAACACTAAAGAAAACTTCTTGAATAATATAGAAATTTTAAACTTGAAATTAGAAATTCCCAAAACTTGTTTTTTTTAATTTTTCAAAACTTTTGAAACCAAATAAAGATATGAATTTTGAGCTCAAAAACTCTTTAAAAACTTTGCTTAAAAACTCTGCAGAATGTAGGAAATATTGCTCTTCAAAAAACTTGTTGAAAACTCACCCAAAAACCCCACATGTATAGGCCAAGGAAAATTAGCCCATTGGGATCCAAACACAGGTTAGATGGGCATGTCGGTGGATCGCCAACGGTTATATTTTTGACCTTTAGAGTTTGTCGGTTGACCGGTTGGTCGACTGACAAAACCGAGAGCACAACAGAGTTGTCGGTCAACAGGTCAGTCGCAAAGTTTTTTTGTCGGTCGACCGAGCTCCAGCTCTGAAGAGTTGTGCACGCTGGTGTACGTCAGTCGACCGGCACTGTTATCGGTCGGCCGCACGGTCCACTAGCAGTAACCCAAAAACCCAATTTTAAGATTTTTTTAAAAGAACTTAGGAAACCCAATTAAATGCCAATAAATCCCAAATAAATTTTACAAAAATAAGTTCATGTAAATACACTGAAGTACAAATATGTGTGATCAAAAATCAACATATATTACAAATATGTGAACCTATTTTTAAGATATAAAAATTCAATCTAGAAACTAAAATTGTATTTTCTGAAAACCAAATTTTCAAATGAAAATTAGTTTTTCCAAAAACTCCATAAATAAAAAAAGAAGTTGATCAAATATATTTTAGGCTCAATAATGTATGGAAACCCCAATTCAAAAACAAAATGATATGAACTTGTTTTTGATGAAAGTATTTGTTTTTGATGAAAATCTAAATACGTTTCTTGAAATAAAACATATTTTCCAAATACTAAACTTGTAAATAGAAAATAATATTTTTCTAAAACTCTCATGAATCCAAAAACAAGTTTTTTTCAAATACATTTGAAGCATTAATGTATTTGGATGAAATTCAACACATATATACACCAATGTCTTCTTGTTTTTAATGAACTCTATTCATGAAACCAAAAACATATACTTATTAAACTGAAATCAAAAACCAATAACAAACTTTGTGTGTGTGTGTGTGCGCTTGAGCAATCAAAACTAATTTATACTTTATAAGAGACCTAAACTCACAAACTCTATACTCAAATCTTCTTGTGTTCTTCTCCAAGTAGGCTTGATCCAAACTTGATTTTCCGAGTTAGACTCCTCTTTAAGTGCTTGATACGTTTTATAAGCTTGAGTTCTTAAATCACTATGTGTTAGCTCCAAACTTGACTTTGAATCTTTTAGTGAAACTAAATATCAACTAAGATCTTGATTAATATCTACATGAGTTAGTCATCATCAAAATTAAAGTAATGGTCCTTTGGGCTAACAATATCCGCTGGGGCTTGGGCCCAGTCAAAACCCTTTTGACGTCTAAACTAGACTATTAGTTTACGACAATAATATAGTGGTAACACTAGATTTGAGGATTCCTTTCTTCGAGAGTTATCAGGTGATTAAAGCTTTACCTGCACACAAAATACAGAATTTTAGATCTAAGAATAAAGATGTGCAAGTGCTCAATTCTTACCGCTATAGCAAGTGGCTATGCGGGTCGTGATCCACAAGGAGGGTTTGCGATAGAAGCGTTCAAGGTTTGTATTGAAATCTTTATGAAGAAAAACGAAAGTTCTTCTTTGTTTTAAAAATTAAAAATGAAAAAGAGTTATGTTAAAATTAGAAAGAAAACGGTAGAATGAGAAAGTGAAAAAGAATGGAGAATGACTATTTATAAAAAAATGGGAAAAGAGAGATTTGGGAGATATAGTGTTGGTGATTTAATTTACAGAAATAAAAGAAAAGAAATAAAAAACAATTACTTACCTTCTTTTCACCAAAAGCTTACCTTGAGTTTTTAGCGACGATGTTACCTTGAAGTGGAGGCAATCAGCGCATAGCCCATAAGAGTTGAGTATTGGTCTCTTACACATTACATCATCAAGACAACTCAAGCATGAAATGATACAGAGAGAGACTCAATTCCATCGTCATGAGCTATCGGTGGCACTCGCAAAGGCAAGACTCTTTCGATGCTTTTAGACTCACTTGGAAGACAATTGTACCAAAAAGAAAAGTGAAGTAGAAAAGAAGAAGAAGAAAACTAAAAAGAAGTACATACAAAGAAAGAACATAGATTCGATTTCATAATGATCAAAGAAATGAAAGAAACCGTACACCGGTGTCACTCTCAGCTCAAGCTTCATTCTTGTTCTTCGATGAAAGTCTGATCTCCTCTGAATTACATAAATTAAAACTAAAATTACATGAAAAAGAGAAACAAAAACCTAAACTAAAAAATGGAAAACTAGTCTAAATCCTATCTCTGCATGGTCGTCCCATTTTCAGTGAAAATACTGGCTTTTTATAGGCAAAAACCCAACCTATAGGATCCCAGGGAGATCGGGGGAGCAAACGCTCCCCCTAACTCCACAACCAAGCCGCGGAAACGCGGCTTTGGCCGCGTTTCCGCGGCCAGGTGGCCACACCCTGTTGGTGGGTCTCCCCGGTTTCACGTTCTGCTTTTATCTTCAGTTGGTTTTCTCGTTTGAGTCCAGGATTGTGACGAAATGGCCTTTGATTCTTGGCTTTAACCGATCGATTCTGAGAGGATTCTTCTCAACCGGTTTTCAACCTCTTGATTTTGCCCTGATTTACTGAGTGCGAATTAATTCTGATTTAATTCAGAATTTGGTGGGCTTTTGGGCTCATTTCTCTTCATCTCCTTAAGGAATGGGCCTGCAAATAAATTAAACAATTAATTAGGACAATGCAGATTTTATTCTATAATAAGTATGGAAATATGATACTAAATATGCAACATTAGCGACCAATCACACCCCCATACCTATCTTTTGCTCGTCCTCGAGCAAAACAACTAAACTATACTAAGGATTATTAGACCACTTTCGCAGGTCACGCGATTGCACGAGCATGTGCAACAAGCCGTTAAACCTCTAGGTTTCCCCTAGAGGACGAGTTTTGTCTCGTGAGGGTTTTCAGCAGATTGCACCCACAAAATTCATAAAGAAAGGGAAACAAAGAGTTAGTATTTTCGAAAAGCATTTTGAAAGAGAAAAATATTTGAAATATAACTGTAAGATTTAAGCAATCTATAAGTTATAGGAAAACTGAATTTTTCATTCCTAAACTTAGTCTCTATTCAAAAATTTGTTATCAATCAAAGTAAGGAGTCAAATTGTACTTCTCAACTAGTCTATTACTTTACCCTAAGTCATATGCACCTTGTGATTGTGAAAATTTTGACGAAGGGTTCATTAACTCTAACTCTTATGCCTTATTTATTTATATATATATATATACTTTTTTTTTGGTATTATTCCTTAGTTCTATTAGGCTTTCTAATCTGCCCATGTAACGAGCCTTTAATCGATGACTCCCCAATCAAACGGTCTTAGGGTACCGGGTGAGAAAACACCCCAAGGACTTAAGGACTCGAGCAAACAAGGCCACAAAACTAAGGATTTTATTATATGAACCCCTTTTAGGCGTGAATTCTTATGCTTTATTAGGCACAAATACCCAGCTTAATCAGAGGATTTTTATATATATATTTTTTCTTAAACTTATCTAATCATCTTTCGCATAAATACTAAGGCTTGCTTAGGCCAAAGCACCTAGCTAATCAATAATTAGACTTGTTCATTTTTCATAGATATTTTTTTCTTTTTTTTATGGCATAAGAATCTTTGTTTTTGAACCCTAAGTGTGTAAGTGTATGAAGTGTGCATATTTCATTAAGGTAAAGATCAAGACTAAATTACTTTGACAAATTTTCTTCCTAACCCTAAAAATCAAACAAATAATCTTATTTTGACCAAGTATAAGAAATCCTAATTTGGATTTTCCTATTCCTTAAAATTAACTTAATTTCTTACAAAAAATATGTCAAAATATTGTTTCTATTTTCAAAAAGTTTTTTAAAAGTAAAGAAAATGTTAATTTTTTTTTTTTATAAAAAGAAAAACAAAACTAAGTTATGTTAGACCCTCCCCCACACCTATCTCATGCATTTTCCTCAATGTATGAATTAATGCATAGATGCATGAAAAAGAAGAAAGAGAAGGAAAATGTTACCTTAAGGTGGTGGTTCCGGTGGTGGTCTGATTGGTCCACGAAATGTGGCCCAATTAACTTTTCATGGGGTTCGGAGGAACCCACCAGAAATTTCACTAATATAACTCATTAAAATGATGAATCCGTAAAGGATTTTTATTAAATATTTGACCCCATCTAATTTTCAAATTCCATAATTAATTTCGGAGTCAAATTTGTCAACCACCTCGTCCCAAAATGGAGTGTGAAAAGATAGAATGATTGACTTGGACTCAGGAAGTACATGAACTAATACCGACTCAGAAAGGTGGCTTAAGTCAAGTAAAGGCTCAGGAGTCGAGATTGCTTCAGGAAGTGGGTCCAAGTCAAGAAAGTGAAACTCAAGTCAACATTTATTTTCCAACAATGGAATGTGACTTAATATTGGTGATTCAAGTTCAGGAATGATAGGTGGGGGAATCAAAACTGACTCTAAAATATTACTCAAGTTTGGTAACAAAACAGGAGTCAATATTGATTCAGAAAGTTGAACTGGATCACAGATTTGAGAATTTAGGTCACATATCTTATTGAGTTCAATATCAAAAAAATGAGAACTTGCCAATTTGTCAATAGGACTTTCAAAAGTGTAAAATTGGTCAAGTTCAATATGATCATCAAAAATGAGTGATTCAATTTCATTATGAATTGACACAGAATTCAATGCTGACTCAGGAAAAAGATTGAAATCAGGTGAAGACACCGGAGTCATTATTGAATCAGGAAGTAAAATTGAATCACTAAGTTGAGATTCATGATCATATTCATTTTCAAGTTCGATTTCAGGAAAAGGATAACTTGCCAAACTGTCAATATTCTTTTCAAAATTTGGAGTTTGGGCAAGTTCAAATGGTTGTTCTGAAATGGAACCTTGATTTCCAAAACAACCTGACTCATCGGCTCTAACAGGATGGTTAGTGACATCAGAACTGGTCAAACGGTGGGAACGTAAAGATTGGACCATCATATCTATGTCACGATTACGAGCGTTTTGAGCCTGAGTCATGGCTTCAAGCATCTTTTTATAGTTGATAGGCTCATTGTTTTGATGAAAAGATGAAGTATTGTCTTGGAATTGGTGGTGAAATTGTGAGTCCATCAGATTTTGGGATTTGTGTTTGGACTCACGCATACTCATTTCCAAAATTGATAGTTTTCTATTTTGGACTGGTGGAACTGAGTATGAATTTTGGAAATATTGTGGACAAGGTGGAGAAGGAGGACAAGTTGGTTGAAAATTGGACTCGGGGGAGGTGAATCCCCACTGACTCTGTGAAGAGTTGAAATCATTCTGGAAATTATAGTTATTAGATTGGGGGCATGGGTTATATTGATTCGGATAAGACCAATCCGGCACACTAGGTTGGTTAAAATTATGATATGCCAGGTTGGTAATATCCGAAAATGAAGTCGGTGTGTAATATGGATTATTATTGAAGTTGAAAAAATTATTATTATAAGCCATATCACACAATAGAATACAAACAAAAAGAAAGAAAAAATAAACAAATAAGCAAACAAATAAAAGGAAAAAAAATTCTAACTAAGTTAGGGTAGACCTATGACCTAGACGACTCCTAACTGATTAGACTGTCCACGGGAGGTTTAATGCAGACTTTGACCACAAGCTAATCAGTCAGGTCAGGGTAAGGTTGGTGGGAGGTTTTCCGTCAAAGACGTTCCTTAATTAAATAACCACCAACCTTCGGGCTTTCGGCCCTTAATCCCTTTCCTAGACACTGATTTGGTAGGAGTCAAATTCTAACACCTTTCCCCCTTAGGATAATTGAAAATCATCTAGAGGGGGGGGGTGAATAGGTGATAATGCTAATCAATGGACAAATTTAAAAATTAAGATGTAACAATCACCACACAAGATTTACAAGATGAATGAAAGCAAGTAAATATAGCAATAATGATGATAAGCAAGTAATGAGTGCAAGAATGTAAACCAATCGCAAACACAAGGATATGTTATCGAGGTTCGAGCACCCAGCTCTACTCCCCGCCTTCCCCAGAAGGATTCTAGCTACTTCCACTATCTCAAAGAAATCACAATTACACCGGAGTACCCAACTCCACAATCTCGATTACAAGCAATTTCTGAGTAGTCAAAAGACCACAAACTCTCTCTTTCAAATGTCTCTTCCCTTACAAAAGGTCCTTAGAGAACAATGAGTAGGAATGAAGCTCTTGTTGTAAGTGAAGAAAGAAAATTAAATCAGAGAGTATTTGAAAAACCACTTCAGAAAATGAGAGAGAATTTCAGCACAAAAATCAAGAATCAAATCTCTTTTGAAAGCCTTAAACTTTTGAATTTTTTCTTGCAAAAATTGTTGTAAACAAACTCTCCCCAAACACCCCTATTTATAGGAGAGGGCCAGGGTTAAGGGATAAAACATAATTAGGATTAATCAGAGAGTATTAGGTTTGAAATATATCCCTTAAACCAATTTTAAACACAAGAAGACAAAATAAAACAGCTCATTAAAAACTGCCCGTTACTGTTCAACGGATAGTTCGGTTGACTGGCCGGTCGACCGCACGTTCAAAATTATGACCGTTGCAGGCCAGCGGTCGACCGCCCGGTTGACCCAATCTATCCGAGAGCAGACTGAGTTACAGTCGGTCGACCGTGCGGTCGACCGCAAAAACGTGCACACTGATACATGTACACCCAGAACTACAGTCGACTGGGCCGGTCGACCGGCCAAACCTGTCATAGGTCCGGTCGACTGACTCAGGTCAAAAACCAGGTTTTGGACAAAAAATTAAAAGGAATTTTGATTTTGACAAAAATACTTTTGAACAGGGATTAGCATAAAACATAAATATATATCTGTGGGCAAAATCTTGTATGCAAAATATTTTTGTATAAATTATAAGAAATTATTTTGGATTAAGTATGTGCGCAAAAACGTGTGTGATAGAGCTTCAAACCTATCCACTATTCTTTAATAAACTATAAAACTAAAAACAAAATAATTAAAGACTCCTTGAGCAATCTTCAAGTCTTTGAGCCATGCTATCCTTGCTAGAGCCTTCTTCTTCTATGATCCTTCCTTGATGTGCAATATGCCTTCATAGCTTTATAAACCTAGAAGTTGTTGCAATAGCAAGCAATGGCCTCCAAATATGGTACTTATCCTGAAACTTATCTTAAGCAAATTCATTAGTACCAAATAGCTCTTATTTGGTTTGTCATCATCAAAACTCAATAAATGGAGAGTGTAACCTTTTGTGCCAACAATCTCCCCCTTTTTGATGATGACAAAACAAATAGGCTATAAACAAAAATATAGGGGAGGAGAAAACTCCCCCTCAAATTATGCTATATGAAAAACACAAGAATTTATTGAAAACAACAAAACAACAAAAAATGCTCTTGATACTAATTGAAACCAATTGAAATAATACCAATAAAACACAAGAATTCTCAAGAACGCATGAAAACAAAACAAGACAACAAAAACATATATAAACTCATATAAACTCATATGGAACTAAGACCATATAAATTTATTTTTGTCCATGTAAACTTATTCTCCCCCCTTTTGTCATACATCAAAAAGGGTTATGAAAAACATGTCTATTCAATAACACAAATATTAAGATCTCCACAAATAAACGAGAATCTAGCAAAATCAAGTGGTTTAGTGAAAATATCGGCTAGTTGTAAATCCGTGAAAACATAATCAATATCTATATCTCCTTTCTCAAAATGATCTCTAAGAAAGTGATATCTAATCTCAATGTGCTTGGTCTTACTATGTTGATTTGCATTCTTAGTCATGTGTATAGTACTAGTATTATCACAAAATATTTTTATATGATCAAAATGCAAATCAAAATCAAGGAGAGTATGTTTCATCCAAAGGACTTGTGCACAACAAGCCCCCGCGGCAACATACTCCGCCTCGGCGGTTGAGAGTGCTACGGAATTTTGCTTCCTAGAGGACCATGAAACAAGACAATTACCAAGAAATTGACATGTCCCACTAGTACTCTTTCTATCTACTCTACAACCCGCATAGTCGGCATCCGAATAACTCGTCATTGAGAAATCTCCGGTTTTCGGATACCATAGACCCATCCCAATAGTGCCCTTAATATAACGAATAATGCGTTTTACCGCAATAAGATGGGACTCTTTAGGACACGATTGAAATCTAGCACAAAGACACACACTAAACATGATATCCGGCCTACTTGCCGTTAAATATAAAAGACTTCCTATTATGCTTCTATATAATTTAATATCAACATTTTTACCTTGGTCATCTTTATCAAGCTTGGTTGTAGTTGCCATGGGAGTGTTGCAAGTCTTTGAGCCTTCAAGTCCAAACTTCTTTACAAGTTCCTTTGCGTACTTGGCTTGACTTATGAACGTCCCGTTTTGTAATTGCTTGATTTGGAGTCCAAGGAAGAAATTGAGCTCACCCATTGAAGACATTTCAAATTCAAGTTGCATGATCTTTTCAAAATTCTTGCATAAAAGCTCATTAGTAGAACCAAAAATTATATCATCTACATAAATTTGCACAATTAATATATCATTATCAACATGCTTTGTAAATAGAGTTGTGTCTACTTTGCCTTTAACAAAATCGTTTGAAATTAGAAAACTAGAAAGCCTTTCATACCAAGCTCTAGGAGCTTGTTTCAATCCATATAAAGCTTTATCAAGTTTAAAAACAAAATCGGGATGAACATGATCAACAAAACCAGGAGGTTGAGAAACATAAACTTCTTCATTAATAAAACTATTCAAAAATGCACTTTTCACATCCATTTGAAAAAGTTTAAAATTTTTGAAAGATGCAAAAGCTAGTGTCATCCGTATGGCTTCAAGCCGTGCTACGAGTGCGAAGGTCTCCTCAAAGTCAATTCCCTCAACTTGAGTGTAACCTTGGGCCACTAACCTAGCTTTATTCCTAATGACATTTCCGGACTCATCCATCTTATTTCTAAAGATCCACTTAGTACCAATTATTGGTCTATCGTGGGGCTTAGGAACAAGGTGCCAAACTTGGTTGCGCTCAAATTGATTGAGTTCCTCTTGCATGGCAAGCAACCAATATGGGTCCGTCTCGGCTTCGAGAATGCCTTTGGGTTCAAAATGAGAAATGAAAGCAAAGTTACCACATAGGTCATGGAGTTTGGAGCGTGTTGTGACTCCTTTAGATGCGTCACCCAAGATGAGCTCCTTAGGATGATTTGTAGCGTATCTCCAAGCTTTAGGAAGCGGTTGAGAGCTTTCCTCTTTATCCTCTTGAACATCACCAATTGATTCTTGCTTTTCTTCTTGAGCGGGTGAGTCCTTCAAGGATAGTCTTTCATGTCTTCACCTAATGGTTCAATCTCTACAACATTCTCAACAACCACATTAGATTCTTCAAACTTAACATGCATGGTTTCTTCAATAGTAAGTGAAGATCTATTAAAAACTCTATATGCTTTGCTAGTAGAAGAATATCCAACAAAGATAGCTTCATAAGCCTTAGCATCAAATTTACCCAAATTCTCTTTAGTATTTAAAACAAAACACTTGCATCCAAAAACTTTAAAATATGCAACATTAGGTTTTCTAGAATGATACATTTCAAAAGATGTTTTGGAAGAATTTTTACACATATAAATACGATTTGAAATATAGCATGCGGTGTTTACGGCCTCGGCCCATAAATATTGAGGGAGGTCATATTCACTTATCATTGTCCTAGCCATCTCTTGAAGTGTTCTATTTTTCCTTTCCACTACTCCATTTTGTTGTGGAGTCCTAGGACAAGACATTTCATGCTTGATTCCCTTTTCATCACAATAAGTCATGAAGAGTTGGTTAACAAACTCACCACCTCTATCACTCCTTATTCTCAAAATCGAAAAAACCTTTTTCTTTTTCAACCCTTTTTCGAAAAATTTTTAAATATGAAAATGTTTGATCTTTACTTTGCAAGAAGAAAACCCAAGTGAAACGGGAAAAATCATCAACTAAAACAAATACAAATCTACTACCATTTAAACTTTTAGCTTGTGTTGGTCCAAAAAGATCCATATGAATTAGTTCTAAGGGCCTAGTAGTCATGATATCCTTAATTGGTTTGAAGGAAGACTTGGTTTGTTTCCCAAGTTGGCACGCACCACAAATGCGGTCTTTCTCAAACTTCAAGCAAGGTATACCCTTTACTAAATCTTTAGAATTAATTCTAGTAAGATGGTCAAAAGATGCATGTCCTAATCTTCTATGCCAAAGCCAAGAATTTTCATCAAAAGCATTCAAGCATTTAATAGAACAATCTAAATTAAGCATGTCAATGATATAAACATTATTGTCACGAAAACCGGTAAGAATACAAACATCGGATTTAACATCAAAAATCTTGCAAGAAGAATTATCAAAAACAACTTTAAGTCCACGGTCACAAAGTTGACTAATGCTAAGCAAATTATGTTTTAAACCATCTACTAAAACAACATTCTCTATAATAGGAGATGCACCAATTTGAATGTTACCTATACCGATGATAGTTCCTTTGGAGTCATCCCCGAAGGTGACGGAGCCACCTTCCATGTACCTTGATAGGGTTGTAAAGTTATTGATATCCCACGTCATATGTTTTGAACAACCACTATCAAGGTACCACCGCTCCCTACGTCTTGGAGCCTTGGTGTGTACCTACATCAAATAATTTAGGACTTGATTTTGGTACCCACATTTTCTTGGGTCCTAGGGGGTTAGTTTCATTAACCCAAACAAGATTATTTGATCTATTAACTTGGTCATAGCAAAATTTAGCTAAATGTCCATTTTTACCACAATATGTGCATCTATATACTCTACCATATTTGAAAGCATAATGAGTGTGTGATTTGTGAGCATGAGAGTTGTGAGCATGAAAAGATTTAGCATGTGTAGTGTGAGCATGAGTAGACTTAACATGTGAGGTGTGCTTTTTAGAAATCATGTTCTCAAGTTTCTTTGTATTAAAAGCACAATCATTTAAAACTTTTTCAAAATCATTTATTTTAGATTTAAAAGAAGAAATTTCTTTTTCATCAACAATAGGAGATTTTCCCTTACAAGAAACCTTGTAGGCATTAAACTCATTTTGAAGAGAAATAAGATTAGAAGAAATATCATCTTTTTCTTTAGAAACCATAGCAAGTTGATTTTTAAGAAAAGCAACTTCTTTTTGTAATTTAAAACATTCAATTTTTTTATTGTCATAAGTTTCAGAAAGTTCAACAAAGGCATGTACAAGAACTTCCTTACTTAGTTCATCATCTTCATCATCATGAGATTGAGGGGTTACCTTAGGAGTGTTTGCCATGAAACACATGTTCGCCGTATCCACCTCTTCTTCGGACTCGCTCTCCGAACCCCACGTTGCCTTGTATGCTTTCTTTTCCTCCGGCTTCTTTGGCTTGAAGGAGGAAGTCATCTTTTTCTTAAACTCCGGGCAATCCGCCATGATATGTCCGGGTTTGCGGCAATTGTAGCAAATGATCCTTCTCTCTTCTTTGCCTTCAAATTTCTTCCGGAAGTTGAGCTTGTTCTTCCGGTACAACCTCTTGACATTCCGCACAAGTAGAGTTAGCTCCTCATCATCTTCTTCGTCTTCTTCATCGTCATCATTGGTGGATGAAGTCTTGAAGGCTATGGATTTCTTCTTTGAAGTAGTGGCCTCTTCTCTTGCCTTCTTCTCCATCTCATGGGTCTTTAGGTTCCCAATGAGACTAATGAGGTCCATCTCGTCCTTGTCGTTCAATTCTTTTAAGGTGGTGGCCTTTATCTCCCATGAAGACGGAAGAGCCCGAATCACTTTCCGTACCTTTTGATCGTTGGAGATGTCATCACCTAAGGAAGAAAGACCATTAGTGATTTTAGTAAAACTTGTAATCATACTATCAATAGACTCATCATCAATCATTTTAAATGACTCATATTGGGACCTCAAGAGATCTATCTTAGCTCTCTTGACTTGTGAAGTCCCTTCGTGTGTGACCAATAAGTGTTGCCAAATCTCATAGGCGGATTGGCAATGAATTACCCGTGTAAGGTCATCCTCATTCAAGGCGGTTAATAGGGAGTTTTGGGCCTTGGAGTTAGCCTCATATTCTCTAAAGTTGAAGTCGGTCCAAGTGCTCTCATCACTATCGGGTGCTACATAGGGTTTGGTCAAGGACTTGGCCACTAAGCTACCCAAAGATTGCAAAAATATAGTCATCCTAACCTTCCAAATAGGGAAATTAAGTCCATCAAATTTAGGAGGGGTTTTAATGTTATCGGCCATGTTTACTAGTGTATGAATGTATGAATGAAAATGTTGATTAGCAAATTTTAAGGATCTCTCTATGGATGTTAAGCCAAAACCTAGAGTCCAAGCTCTGATACCAATTGAAAATCACCTAGAGGGGGGTGAATAGGTGATAATGCTAATCAATGGACAAATTTAAAAATTAAGATGTAACAATCACCACACAAGATTTACAAGATGAATGAAAGCAAGTAAATATAGCAATAATGATGATAAGCAAGTAATGAGTGCAAGAATGTAAACCAATCGCAAACACAAGGATATGTTATCGAGGTTCGAGCACCCAGCTCTACTCCCCGCCTTCCCCAGAAGGATTCTAGCTACTTCCACTATCTCAAAGAAATCACAATTACACCGGAGTACCCAACTCCACAATCTCGATTACAAGCAATTTCTGAGTAGTCAAAAGACCACAAACTCTCTCTTTCAAATGTCTCTTCCCTTACAAAAGGTCCTTAGAGAACAATGAGTAGGAATGAAGCTCTTGTTGTAAGTGAAGAAAGAAAATTAAATCAGAGAGTATTTGAAAAACCACTTCAGAAAATGAGAGAGAATTTCAGCACAAAAATCAAGAATCAAATCTCTTTTGAAAGCCTTAAACTTTTGAATTTTTTCTTGCAAAAATTGTTGTAAACAAACTCTCCCCAAACACCCCTATTTATAGGAGAGGGCTAGGGTTAAGGGATAAAACATAATTAGGATTAATCAGAGAGTATTAGGTTTGAAATATATCCCTTAAACCAATTTTAAACACAAGAAGACAAAATAAAACAGCTCATTAAAAACTGCCCTTTACTGTTCAACGGATAGTTCGGTCGACTGGCCGGTCGACCGCACGTTCAAAATTATGACCGTTGCAGGCCAGCGATCGACCGCCCGGTCGACCCAATCTATCCGAGAGCAGACTGAGTTACAGTCGGTCGACCGTGCGGTCGACCGCAAAAACGTGCACACTGATACATGTACACCCAGAACTACAGTCGACTGGGCCGGTCGACCGGCCAAACCTGTCATAGGTCCGGTCGACTGTCCGGTCGACTGACTCAGGTCAAAAACCAGGTTTTGGACAGAAAATTAAAAGGAATTTTGATGTTGACAAAAATACTTTTGAACAGGGATTAGCATAAAACATAAATATATATCTGTGGGCAAAATCTTGTATGCAAAATATTTTTGTATAAATTATAAGAAATTATTTTAGATTAAGTATGTGCGCAAAAACGTGTGTGATAGAGCTTCAAACCTATCCACTATTCTTTAATAAACTATAAAACTAAAAACAAAATAATTAAAGACTCCTTGAGCAATCTTCAAGTCTTTGAGCCATGCTATCCTTGCTAGAGCCTTCTTCTTCTATGATCCTTCCTTGATGTGCAATATGCCTTCATAGCTTTATAAACCTAGAAGTTGTTGCAATAGCAAGCAATGGCCTCCAAATATGGTACTTATCCTGAAACTTATCTTAAGCAAATTCATTAGTACCAAATAGCTCTTATTTGGTTTGTCATCATCAAAACTCAATAAATGGAGAGTGTAACCTTTTGGGCCAACAATAATCTCCTAATTGAGTCCGAGATGTCCCTAAGGCCAACGTCTACTCATTTTTAGTTAGGCTTGGGTTAGTGAGTGCTTGGAATCTGACTTTTGGGCCAAAGAAGGGTGATTAAATCCCCACCTTATCTTGTTATGGGGTGGTGCCCTTAAGATCAGTTTGTGCAAGTGTACAAGATATGTAAATAAGATTCACTCAAAGCGATGTAAATCAACAAAGAGATGAGTCCTATTTTAGATGCAATGCGTACGTACCTTGCTCCAACACTCTTCAACAGTAAAATAAATGAATTGAAAAGACACGTGCCTAAAATGCAAACGTCTAATCAATTTTTTTAACTTTTTCAACAAATGTTTTACTGTTGATTTATTAGCAGGCTTTTGGTGATGGCATATAAGAAATAAAGTTGCAGAAAACTAGAATTTTGCAAAGCAAGCAGCCCTGCAAAAAAAAAACTATTTAGTAGTCAACTCCTTTTTGGCCGAGAAAACGCGGCAAATCAGAGGGCACTTGGTCTTTGCTTTCTAGAGCAGAGGCCCAAGACCACTTATATGTTACTGCAATCTTATTTTCCTGCTTTGCTTGCCCTATAACCTGCAACAGAGAAGAAAATTCATTTTAGTTCTAAAAAATTTTTAATAAAAATCAGATTTCAATAAAAACCATTACCCTCCCGGCAACGGCGCCAAAATTTGATTGAAGCTTTACCTGCACACAAAATACATAATTTTAGATCTAAGAATAAAGATGTGCAAGTGCTCAATTCTTACCGCTATAGTAAGTGGCTATGCGGGTCGTGATCCACAAGGAGGGTTTGCGATAGAAGCGTTCAAGGTTTGTATTGAAATCTTTATGAAGAAAAACGAAAGTTCTTCTTTGTTTTAAGAATTAAAAATGAAAAAGAGTTATGTTAAAGTTAGAAAGAAAACGGTAGAATGAGAAAGTGGAAAAGAATGGAGAATGACTATTTATAAAGAAATGGGAAAAGAGAGATTTGGGAGATGTAGTGTTGGTGATTTAATTTACAGAAATAAAAGAAAAGAAATAAAAACAATTACTTACCTTCTTTTCACCAAAAGCTTACCTCGAGTCTTTAGCGACGATGTTACCTTGAAGTGGAGGCAATCAGCGCATAGCCCATAAGAGTTGAGTATTGGTCTCTTCCACATTACATCATCAAGACAACTCAAGCATGAAATGATACAGAGAGAGACTCAATTCCATCGTCATGAGCTATCGGTGGCACTCGCAAAGGCAAGGCTCTTTCGATACTTTTAGACTCACTTGGAAGACAATTTTACCAAAAAGAAAAGTGAAGTAGAAAAGAAGAAGAAGAAAACTAAAAAAAAGTACATACAAAGAAAGAATATAGATTCGATTTCATAACGATCAAAGAAATGAAAGAAACCTTACACCGGTGTCACTCTTAGCTCAAGCTTCATTCTTGTTCTTCGATGAAAGTCTAATCTCCTCTGAATTACATAAATTAAAACTAAAATTACATGAAAAAGAGAAACAAAAATCTAAACTAAAAAATGGAAAACTAGTCTAAATCCTATCTCTGCATGGTCGTCCCATTTTCAGTGAAAATACTGGCTTTTTATAGGCAAAAACCCAACCTACAGGATCCCGGGGAGATCGGGGGAGCAAACGCTCCCCTAACTCCACAACCAAGCCGCGGAAACGCGGCTTTGGCCGCGTTTCCGCGGCCAGGGTGTGGCCAGGTGGCCATACCCTGTTGGTGGGTCTCTTGGGTTTCACGTTCTACTTTTATCTTCAGTTGGTTTTCTCGTTTGAGTCCAGGATTGTGACGAAATGGCCTTTGATTCTTGGCTTTAACCGATCGATTCTGAGAGGATTCTTCTCAACCGGTTTTCAACCTCTTGATTTTGCCCTGATTTACTGAGTGCGAATTAATTCTGATTTAATTCAGAATTTGGTGGGCTTTTGGGCTTATTTCTCTTCATCTCCTTAAGGAATGGGCCTGCAAATAAATTAAACAATTAATTAGGACAATGCAGATTTTATTCTATAATAAATATGGAAATATGATACTAAATATGCAACATTAGCGACCAATCATCAGGCTCTAAATAAGGGTTCTATAGAATGTTTTACCTTTTGATCAAGTTACTTAAACTGCCATCCTTTTGATGTGTAGAGTTCTTTGACAACTAAGATAACGAGAAGTTCTAATCAGAATAGGACTCGTGAAATTGGACCAAGTCCAAGAGGGCATGTCTTGGACTTGGCCCTGAGGTAGTTAGGCTCAGTGTAATTGGGCACAATGTTCTCGAGCTCGAGGTGGGCTTTCAGGCCAACACCTATACCTATCTGAGTGCTCTCTTTTGAGTGAAAGTGCAGCTTGCTCATGTGCTTCACGTGTCGGACACGGCCCACACAAAAGTGATTTTCAGATGAACTCAAAGTTTCTATTCTTTATTTATAGATTGTTTATTAATAAATGGCATATATGCAAAATAGTATATATTATGAGAACTTGTGTAAAATCTGACTCTTGAGGGTATTCCCCTCTCCCCATTGTTTGTACAAATAATGTTTCCATTCTGTAAGGGGCCCATGCCTATGCACCTGCTCCATGTGGGAATTAACAAGTGCATCAATCATTAACAAGTAATAAATTAATGAAGAAGAGTATTGAACCTAAGATGATTGTTATTTTATTAAGCACCAAAGGTTTATTAACTCAGAACTTTATTCCAAAGATTGATAAAGATGTAGAAGTAGGCTAAACTATATTTTGTTTGGCTTTCGATAGGAAAAATACTAGGGCAATTGATTTCAACAATTAATAATCCGAATTAATAAGTTGAATGTGCTGGTAACTACCTACTAGTCATGTTAACAATCGAAACTCTTTATCTCAACTAGTATTCTCTCTCAAGCAACGCTAAATTTATCTCTTAATCAAGAAGCTACAATATCTCGATCTAGTAGGTTTACAAGTTAAGAGATGCATTAAGTTTAGTGATCTTTATCACACGATTGCACAAACTTATGTATCTCCTCTCCGTCTCAACATGTCAAGTTGTGGTTTCTATTTCTATGAAGCGTTACTGATTATGTCCTCTCGGTTTCAAACCTAGCCATCAATATAGGTGGAGCTCTCAACTAATAACAAGAATAACGGAAATAGAAACCTAACATAGCAAAGAATCTTACATGAAGAACAAAAGTAGTAGAATAGAACTAACACAAAGCAATAAGATTAAATTTTCATAATAATTTGTCTACATTAACGCCCTAACTATGAAAATTTAATTCATGATGAATAAATTACAAAGTAAAATAATAAACATGAATTCTATCTTCATATAGTAAATTAGAATAGAAAGAAAAGGATAACACCAATTTAGGAATCATATCTAATCCTTAGTTGCCACTTCTCCTCTGATTTTTTTTTTCAATGCACCAGAATTTCTTCTCCAATAGTCAAATTTTTGTATAAGAAAGAGTATTTATAAGGGAGAAACTAAAACCTGAATTACAAAGTTTGTTTTTATGATTAGATTATATAATTACAAGAGATTGTAGCATTTTATATAAATCTCAGAGCCAGTTACAATAAAAAATACAATAGAAATTTGAATTCAACTTCACCTTGATTTAAGAATTCAGTTTTGACTTGGCCTTCAGCTACCTGGCGGTAATTACTGAAACCGGGCCATCAAATGATTGAACTATGCAGTGGTAAGTTTCCAACCTCCACGAGATCATGCCATGTGTCCATCGAGCACCAAACAAGCGCACATATGTGGTCGCTTCCAAAACCTCCAAGCGGGAGCCCTCGTTCAATTCAAACTCCGAGCAGTTCTGGTGGCTAGAAAAAAGAGATAAGATCAGTAATGAGCATCCCTATCTCTGAGTCAAATTTTCTTTTTGAACTGCATAGTTACGGCTCAGGAACATACCAATCACATCAACAGCTGGAAGGAGATGACCAGCTAAAGATGGACTCTCACCCAATCAAATCAAATTGGGTGTTCAGTTCTAACTGCCTCGGTAATAAGCGATTAGGTGTTTAAACAAAGCTGGACTCCGTACCCTTATTCAACAGACACTACATGTATAAATAATAGATCCCTTCTAATGTGGAGAGGGACAATCAACTAAGACCGGAAACCCCAGCACACCAGAGAATACCATTATAATCGCTATTATTATAGTGAAATTTCTCCCTCTTTCTATGATTTTCTCCCATTTAGATTTTCACGTAATTCTCTGTGTTTGTGTTGGCTTTCTGTGATTTGATTATACCCACTTCGTTATTTTGATGCATGGAGTAATTTCTTAGAAAATTACCTATAACATTTGGTGCTTTCATTAAGAGTCATCTTCTTCTTGGAAAGCACCATGCTTCTAGGATCCTCGATTTCCCAAGATCGGCAGTTGGCTGGCTCACCTCTCGAACAAGCTCGCCCCGTTCGGGGGCAGGGCGACTTTCCTCCCGAATAGGTTCCTCTGGTTCAGGGGCAGGCTGGCTCCTACCCGAAGCAGGTGCCCTTAGGATAACCAGGGACACCGGAGGTCTGTTCGGGTCCAGCAGCCAACTCCAGTTATGACAATCATAGTTGATGGTTGTCAGCTTTCCCAGCTTCTCCTTGATATCAGCGATGGGCAAGGTCCCTCCGCGAAGGGGGGGGCAAGTTTCAGACAACAAGGATGGCCCCATGCTCATTCCCTGATTCAACCTCCCATGGGCCGGTCACCCGGACCATGGTATCTCGCAATGTTGTGGCCGTTGTCAACCATATTGACAATAACCTTCTCCTACCCTGCTCTGAGGGATGAAATAGCGAGCGTCTTAAGTGGTCCTCCTTAGCGTATATGTGGTGCTGAAGAGCTCACACTTGCATGCCTCGAGAGCATACAAAGCGCAAAGGGTCTCGAACCATAGTACCGTATGCTAGGCCACTATCAAAAACTGAGAGGAGGAAACTTGGTAGGAAGTCAGAATGCGACGGACGAACCTCCTCGTTGGCAGCCTCACCCCAGTGCCAGAACCTGAGGATGCATAAATACACCATCTTAGGTGGGGCTAAAGAAAAGCCAACACCATGGAGGCAAAACTCGATTTGTATCCCCGGGTTCAAATGAAAGCCATAGTTCACTAAAAACTTATCCACCTCATCTTGATTATGAAGCCGGGAGATTTTTGAACTGAAGTTCATTCCGATCCTGGTATGAGAGGAAGCTTTCTTTCGCTTTTCCTCCACCGCAACCTTTCTTTTGCCCATATTGCTGATTGTACCAGATTTCTCTCTCTTCTTCATCTCAACAGAAATGAAAAAAATGACTGAGATTTGAGAACTAAGAAGGCAAGAAAGAAGATCGCAGAGATCTGAGGAAAAAGTGCCCAAGGTCTTAGAGCGTTGCCTTCTTAAACCTAGATGAATGAACAGTCACTTGATCAGAGCCCTACATGTATTACGATGGATCAATTCAAAATCATAGCTTCAGACACGCGGTACCCATCTTGAGTGTCGCGTCTCACAAAAGTGACGGTAACTTGATTGACACTGTAGCGAATGGGACGCACATTTAAGGCTTTGCCAATATGTAGAACCACGCATGCCACTACAAGACAAAACTAAAGCGACAACAAATCGATCCAAGTCTAGGCCTAGAGTTCACTTCTCTATCTGCTCTCCTCTCTTTCTATCAGATTCCTCAGGAACCTATAGCCTCCGAGGAAGAGTTTTCAACCTCCTTCTAAGAAAAGGAAACAGAGAGGCATCTATAGTGGTAAGTTTCTGACCTCCACGAGATCATGGCACATGTCGATCCAGCACCAAATAGGCGCGCAATGCGTGGTCGCTTCCAGAAACTTCCAGCGGAAGCCCTCGTTCGGTTCAAACTCTGAGAAATTCATGTGGTTAGAAGAAATAGATAAGATCAGTCTTGATCATCCCTATCTCTAAGTCAAATCCCCCTTCAAACTGCGCCGTTACGACTCAGGAACAGACCAACCGCATTAATAGCTAGATGCAGACGACTAGATAAAGATGGATTCTCGCCTAATCAACTCAAATCTGGGTATTCAGCTTTAGCTGTCTTGGTGATAAGTGATTAGGTGTTTAAATAGAGCCGGACTTTGTAGCCTTATTCAACAGACACAACCTGTATAAATAATAGATCCTTTCTAATGCGGAGGAGACGATCAACTAAGCCCAAAAACCCTAGCACACCAGAGAAAACTATTGTAATTACCATTATTATAGTGAAATTTCTCTCTCTCTCTCTCTCTCTCTCTCTCTTTCTCTCTCTCTCTCTGTGATTTTCTCTTATATGAGTTTTCACGTAATTCTTTGTGTTTGCTTTGGCTTTTCTGCGATTTGATTATACCCACTCTGTTATGTTGGTGCGTAAATTAATTTCTTAAGAAATTACCCATAGCAAACTAGAAAAGTTGTCAACAAAATAATTATAACCCTTTCAATCTTCTTTCTGTAACATGTTGAATCATCGGATTTGAATTTCTGTAGCGAAAGTTATGATCAAAATACTAAAATTTGTTCAGTTTGAATCCCAATCAAATTCTGCTCTCTGTTTTGATTAGTCGCTGCGTAACTAACCAGGTCAGCTGGCCAGCTGACTTATGGCCGATTTTGACATCTAGATTTTTATAGTTGCTTCTCTGATACTTAAGGTCTCTGTTTCTAGTGTTGTTTTGGCTCTGGGTCTTTTGATCTATAGTAAATATGATTATAATCTCTTCTTGTATCGGTTTTCAACACTTTTTGCTTATTTTCTCTAATTTCTTGCTCTTGACCTAATTTTTTGCAAAAACATAAGAAATAATACCTATGCAACATTAAACGTGGCAAATAATAGTCATAAAAATGGTATAAATATGTGCATAAATCACACTCATCACACTCACATACCTATCTTTTGCTAGTCTTCGAGCAAAATCCGAATATAGAAAGAAACAACTATAAATTTTTAAAATAAAATAAAAAATCCTAACTCACTATCATAGGAATACAATTGCATTTAATACGAGCAATAAGTTTTTAAACTCCTCAGTTATCTTTAATGGACGAGTGTTGTCTCGTGAGGATTTGCAGTGTATATACACACAAAATTCAGTGAAAAGAATATAAAAAAGTTAAAAAATAAGGATAAAATAAATTAAGGATAACTGAAAAATAAAAAAAATTAAGAAGAAAGAAAAAAATATTTTGTTCAATAAGTATCACTAGAAAATATGATCAATAATTTTCACAAGTAATCCTTTTCAAGTTCAATCTTCTATCAAGAAATCCCATCATCTCTTCTTAGAGATTAAACTCCTAATATATCACACCCTCATTTCTAAGTTTTTTGATCTTATGCATCTTTGTGGACATATGACAGCTCTTAACTTGGGATTTTTTATTCAACTTTCATACTTAAATATATTTTCTCAATATAGAAGTTTCAAAGTATTACCACTTCGTTTTCCTTTAAGCGCTCTTTTTTTTAATTATATATAACTCACCTGATTCTCTTTAATGTAAATATCAAGACTTCTTGAGACCAAAATACATAACTAATTGATCATTAGACTCGTTAATGCATATAATCTTTCCAACTTACTAGCCTATCTTTCACATAAATACCAAGGCTTCTTGAGGCCAAAGTATCTAGCTAATCAATAATTAAGTTTACACACACACACACACACACTATATATTTTAAGCATGTTAAGTTATCCTCATCATCCCAAGTTCTAACTAGTGTATAATGTATGTGAGATGCCTAATCATGTAGACAAATTCTAAATGGTATTCAATTTTCAGATTTTTTATTATCTCTTCACTAAGAATTAAGGATTCTATCAAATTGATATCCCTATCCAATTTAAATTATATAATCACTAAATCTCTTAAGCACTATATAAACATATTATTTTTTTAGTTAGTAAAAGAAAAAAAATAAAAAAATAAAGAAAATGAAAAATCTAGAAAAAACCTAAAAAGAAAAGAAATATAAAAATCTAACCTAAAAATAAAGGAAAATAAAATAATTTTTAAAAAAAATCCTAAATAGAAAATAAAAAAAATATTAAGTCTCTCCCCCATACCTAAACCTTGGCATATCCTCATGCAAAGCAAAATGAATCAGTAACACATATAATCTAGAATAAATACCACCTCAAAGATCAATAAAATATTTCTAATACCGTGAAAATCATGAACAAAATCATCTATCAGAAACCACTCATGTCCATAAAATAAACAGAAACAGAAAATCATAAACATTAATTCTCTTAAAAGAAATCACCTGAGAAAAAAATTCATATTTTTATTTTGTATTTTTCCGGCTGCCCAATCGACTTTTTAGCTCTGATCCTCCTCGAATTTGGGTGGCTATTTGTTTCATTAATTGGGATCATTCTGCATCTCTGTTTCTAATTTGAAGCACAGGTTCTGGACTGGGGTGAAGAAAAAAATCCTAAAAAAGAAAAGAAAATTAGTTAGTATATACCTTTTTCCATCGATTCTGTCCAGGGGAACGCTTGCCGCTTTCCTAGTGCATTTTCTTCAAAAGAGATTTGGATGAGTTCAACTTCATTATCTGTTGGAGGAGAGAGTATTGTAGAGGAGTTGATGTCATGCCAGGTGCTATCAAAGATTGCCAAAGGAGTCTACGACGAAAGGCAAAGGGACAGCGGGCAGGAAATAGCAAACAGCAGCAGAAGACAGGAGGTCGGTCGACCGGCCCGGTCGACCGACGTGCACAACGTGCACAGGAATTGGGCGGTCGACCGGCCGGTCGACCGCAACCCTATGTCTGCAGGAACCCCAGCTCTCGGGTTCTCTGGGTCGACCGCCCGGTCGACCGGAGTGGCCCTGTCTGCAGGAACCCAGCTCTCAGGTTTTCTTAGTCGACCGGAGGGTCGACCGGAAGAGGAAGTCGGTCGACCGACCGGTCGACCGACAGTCGGGTCTGGGCTGAAAACTGCTGTTTCGGGAAACCGTGTATTTAAGCCCTAAATGTAATTTCTAGGGTTTAGTGCCTTGAAAGAGAAAAAACTGTGGATACTCTTGCATTCAGAGAGATCTACAGCGATTGTAATCCTCTTCCTAAATTGAAAACTCTCTCCATTGATTGCCCCGAGGACGTAGGCATTGAGGCCGAACCTCGTTAGATCTGTTGTTTGGGATTGTGTGTTCTTCGTGTGATTTGGGCTGTTCTTTGTGCTGAAGATTGTGTGATTCTCTGTTGGTTGTTGTCGGTGCGCACAACAAGTGGTATCAGAGCATCCAGGTTACGCTTGGGATTCTGAGGATTCGAAGGGTTCCAGATCTGATCAGGTGGAGATCGTGTGTCGATCTCAGGTCAGAGGTATTGGTGTTCGAGGAGATCGTGTGTCGATCTCAGGAGGACGCAAGGAGGGCTCGTTGAATCTGTGTTTGGAGTAAATCCGGTGAGAAACTCGATCTAGGGTTTCAAGAGGCAGGTAAAAAATCCCATTTTTATCTGAGTAGAGATTTATTCCAATTTGGTTATTCTTCCGCATAAATAGAGAATCAAAAGAAGATCTCAATGGCAGAAGAAACTGCATCTGTTAAGACAATGAACAATCACCTAAGGATTGAAGTTGTTAAGTTTAATGGGACTAACAATTTCGGTATGTGGAGATGTGAGGTTATGGATGCACTGAATGCATCAAACCTCGAGGACACTCTCCTATTGGAGAGGAAGAAGAACACTACCACTGATGAAGAATGGGCGAAGATGAACAGATCGGCATGTGGCTTGATACGTTCATGCTTGTCACAAGACATAAAATACCTTGTGCAACATGAGACGTCAGCGAAGAAACTGTGACAAACCCTTGAAAAGAAGTACCTGAAGAAGAGTGTAGAGTCCAGGTTGCAGCTTAAGAGTAAACTGTATCAGTTCAGGATGCAGAAGGGGAGCACAGTCAATGAGCACATCAACCGATATACGAAGCTTCTTACAGATCTGCTGAATTTGGATGTCAAGCTAGAAGAGGAAGATAAGGCGGTTATCTTTCTGAATTCACTACCTGCAGAGGAGTACGAGACATTCACACTGACCTTCATTAATGGAAGGCAGAGCTTGGATTATGATGAGGTGTCATCTTCATTGATTAGTTATGAAACAAGGAAGAATGAAAGATATCCCTCTCAGACAAGTTCATCAGTAGAGGCATTGGAAGTAAGAGGTAGAGGTTCATCAAGGAAGGGAAAGGAGATTAGGGGAAGATCAAAGTCCAGGCCGGGCTTCAGGGATCTCAAGAAAAATCAGTGCGCATTCTGCAAAGAGATTGGGCACTGGAAAGTAGACTGTCCAAAATTCAAGGGAAAGAAGAAAGAGTCAAAATCTGAAGCAAATCTCACAAAAGTGGTAAAAACTGCAAGCAGCAAATCACAGGCAGATGGATCAGATTCGGATTCTTCAGTGTTCTCGTTTTCAGTCACCACTCCTGTCATTGGTTACTCGGGGGAGAACGAGTGGATCTTGGACACAGGTGCAACATATCATGTATGCCCTAATCGAGACTGGTTTACCAGTTTTGAGAAGTTGGAGGGGTGTTCGGTCGTCATGGGCGACGATCACCCATGCATCATGGAGGGTGTTGGCACTATTCCAATCAGGATGTTTGATGGGATGGTGAGGGAACTGAAAGAAGTGAGATATGTTCCTCAGCTAAAGAGGAACTTGATCTCTGTAAGAGTTTTGGAATCACTGGGGCTCGGAGTGTCAATTAAGGATGGAGTTCTTAAAATGACAAAGGGCTCGATGGTGGTGTTAAAGGCCGATCGCCGTAACAACTTGTATTACTTGAAGGGTAGTACAGTGACAGGGCAGGTGGCAGCTTCAACCAGTCAGAAGGAAGATTCAACCCGGCTGTGGCACATGAGGCTGGGACATGCAGGGGAGAAATCAATGCAAACTCTTGTGAAGAAAGGGTTGCTGAAGGGTGCTGAGACCTGCAAGCTGGATCTATGTGAACATTGCATCATCGGCAAGAAGACCAAGGTGAAGTTTGGCACAGCTTCGCACTGCACGGAGGGTATTCTTGACTATGTTCACACGGATGTATGGGGACCTACCAAGACTGCATCGATTGGAGGTAACCACTATTTTGTGTCGTTCATTGATGACTACTCTAGGCGCTGTTGGGTGTACACTATGCGACACAAAGGTGAAGTCCTAGAGCTGTTTGTGAAGTGGAAGGCTAATCTGGAGAGAAGCACATGAAGGAAGATCAAGGTTCTCCGTTCTGACAATGGAGGGGAGTACAAATCCGATCCGTTCCTACAGCTATGCATTGATGAGGGCATCGAGAGACACTTCACAGTACCGGAGAATCCGCAACAAAATGGGGTGGCTGAGAGGATGAACCGAATTTTGCTAGAGAAGTTTCGGTGTATGTTATCCAATGCAGGACTGCCAAAGAAGTTCTGGGCTGAAGCTTTGGGGTATGCATGTCACCTTGTGAACAGGTTGCCGCCGTCTGCAATAGGGGGAAGACTCCTCTTGAAGCTTGGTCAGGAAGAACTACTCAGGATTATGATTTGCTACGGGTTTTCGGATGTCCAGCCTACTACCACGTCAGAGAAGACAAGTTAGACCCAAGGGCAAAGAAAGGGGTGTTCGTTGGCTTCAAGCGAGGAACCAAGGGGTTCAAGATTTGGGACCAAAAGGACAACAAATTCATAATCAGCAGGGATGTCACATTCGATGAGGCTTCACTGATGAAGCCTACGGTCTCTAAGCAGGTGGAGACCAGCAAGACCAAGGAGCTATTGCAGCAGGTGGAGAGTGATGCAGATCCACCATCTCTAGAGGATTCAGTATCAGTTCGGATCATTCCTGAGGTGACACAGGGTGGTGATCAAGTTGCAGAAGAAGATGCTGAAGTTGTTAAAGAGGGTCAGGAGCAGGACATGGATACCGTTCCAGATCCCACTGCAGTTGGAAGACCAAGAAGGAATACTAGGAGACCTGGTTGGCTCACCACCGATATGGTTGTTGCATATGCACTTCCAGTTGTTGAAGAGGCTATTCCATCTACATTCAGGGAAGCTGAGATTAGTTCAGAAGCAGAGAAGTGGAAAGAGGCCATGAATGAAGAGATGCAATCTCTTTATAAGAACAACACATGGGAACTCACCAAGTTGCCCAAGGGGAAGAAGGCCATAGGGTGCAAGTGGGTATTTGCAAAGAAGCAGGGATCTCTCCAAGAGGATGCAGTGCGCTACAAGGCAAGGATGGTGGCTAAAGGCTATGCTCAGAGAGAAGGAATCGACTATAACGAGGTGTTCTCCCCAGTAGTTAAACACTCGTCTATTCGGATTCTATTGGCTTTGGTGGCGCAGAATGAGTTGGAACTTGACCAACTTGATGTGAAGACCGCCTTTCTCCACGATGATCTTGAGGAGGAGATTTATATGACACAGCCCACAGGTTATAAAGCTGCAGGGAAGGAAGATTTAGTATGTAAGCTGAAGAAATCGCTGTATGGTTTGAAGCAGTCTCCTAGACAGTGGTACAAGCGATTTGACAGCTTCATCAGGAAGAAGAAGTACACACGAAGCCATTTCGATCCATGTGTGTACTACAACAAGTTACCATCAGGTGAATATATCTATCTACTTCTTTATGTAGATGATATGCTGATTGCTTCTAGGTTAAGATCTGCTATTGATTCTCTGAAGAAGATGTTATCGTCAGAGTTCGAGATGAAGGACCTGGGGGAAGCAAGGAAAGTATTGGGCATGGAGATCACAAGAGACAGGAAAGCTGGCAGGATAAGTTTGACTCAGAAGGGCTATCTGGAGAAGGTACTGCAGAGGTTTAATATCGGGAAGGATACTAAGTCTGTTAGTACACCAATGGCGCCGCACTTCAAATTGTCAGCGAAGATGTCTCCAAGGAGTGTTCAAGAGCGTGAGCATATGTCTCATGTTCCATATGCCAATGCGGTGGGTAGCTTGATGTATGCAATGGTGTGTACGCGGCCAGATATTTCACAGGCAGTCTCCATGGTGAGTCGATACATGCATGATCCTAGACAGGGTCATTGGGAAGCTGTGAAATGGATTCTGAGGTACATCAAGGGAACTGTTGATGTAGGCCTAGTGTTCGAGAAGGACGACACCGGAAAGCAAGAGTGCATAGGGTATGTTGATTCAGACTATGCAGGTGATCTTGACAAACGCCGGTCGACGACGGGATATGTCTTCACATTCTCGCAGGCACCGGTGAGTTGGCGCTCCACACTTCAGTCTACCGTCGCGTTGTCGACCACAGAGGCTGAATATATGGCTATGACAGAGGCCATGAAGGAGGCAATCTGGCTTCAAGGATTGCTTGATGACTTGGGCGTGGAACAGGATATTTTGAAGATAAACTGTGACAGCATGAGTGCCATTTACTTGGCGAGGAACCAGGTTTATCATGCAAGAACGAAGCACATCGATGTCAGGTATCACTTTGTTCGGGAGATTCTGGAAGAAGGTGACATTGATTTGTTGAAGATTCACACTTCGGAGAATCCGGCCGATATGCTTACAAAGGTGGTGTCGGGAGTAAAGTTTGCACACTGTAAAGACTTGCTTCATATCCTTCAGGTGAATTGAGCTTGCTGAAGCTCATTTGGGTGAACTACGGACGGCTTGATTCCTTGGGCAAGGGGTACGTAGGCAACCGGGGTGGTGCAGCCGCTATCGAGTCGATGTTCGGCTCAGATTTGGAAATCTTCACCGAGGTGGAGAATTGTTGGAGGAGAGAGTATTGTAGAGGAGTTGATGTCATGCCAGGTGCTGTCAAAGATTGCCAAAGGAGTCTACGACGAAAGGCAAAGGGACAGCGGGCAGGAAATAGCAAACAGCAGCAGAAGACAGGAGGTCGGTCGACCGGCCCAGTCGACCGACGTGCACAACATGCACAGGAATTGGGCGGTCGACCGGCCGGTCGACCGCAACCCTATGTCTGCAGGAACCCCAGCTCTCGGGTTCTCTGGGTCGACCGCCCGGTCGACCGGAGTGGCCCTGTCTGCAGGAACCCAGCTCTCGGGTTTTCTGGGTCGACCGGAGGGTCGACCGGAAGAGGAAGTCGGTCGACCGACCGGTCGACCGACAGTCGGGTCTGGGCTGAAAACTGCTGTTTCCGGAAACCGTGTATTTAAGCCCTAAATGTAATTTCTAGGGTTTAGTGCCTTGAAAGAGAAAAAACTGTGGATACTCTTGCATTCAGAGAGATTTACAGCGATTGTAATCCTCTTCCTAAATTGAAAACTCTCTCCATTGATTGCCCCGAGGATGTAGGCATTGAGGCCGAACCTCGTTAGATCTGTTGTTTAGGATTGTGTGTTCTTCGTGTGATTTGGGCTGTTCTTTGTGCTGAAGATTGTGTGATTTTCTGTTGGTTGTTGTCGGTGCGCACAACATTATCAACTTCTTATTGAGTCTCTCCACTTTCCTTTTTATTTTCTTCAATTTTAGTCTACGCTCCTTTTGATTTGTCATCTTTAAACTTTTCATGCATCGGATTATCCCACCAATATCGACATCATCATATGCAAAGCATTTTCATCCTGCAAAAAGACATATCCAAATTGATTAGATAAATACTTGAAATTATATGAAATTGGTCATTCATGAGTATAATATCTTCAAATGATTATTCAATTGATGTCTCATTAAACGTATAAATACTCAAATCAAGTTTCTTTCTTTCGAAAGAAACTTTAGACTTGAGCACAACATCAGGCTCTTCAAATCTTTCAGTGGACTGAGGATCAGGCTCTGGTTCTTTAGGAGGTCAGCTGTCCAACCGACAAGCGGGCTGCTCAGCCAGCTGATTTTGGCTGCTGCTATTAATTTTTTGCTAAAGTTTATGTATCCTCCTTTTCCTGGTCTGTGGTGTCTGTTGATGTTTCTTCTGCATGTGGTACTGATAAGTATGAGGCAAACATCTTTAAATAATTTTGGTACCGCTCCGGCTCCTCCTCAGTGCATGATTCTTCCTCCTCTTGTGCTTCGGCCTTCTTGATACTTTTTTACTGTTGCTCCAAGATAGTTGCATCTTCTTGCTCTTTGGATCTGTCTCGGGATTACTTGATAATGAAAAGTCATTCGCCATAATCTATTTATAAGTTCTATTGAAACATTCAATAACTTCCCCCAATTTAAACTTCTTCTCTTGAGGCGCAAAATATTGAGACACAATTGCATGATTGTTGTAGTTTCACAGAAGGTTTTTGATGATCTCTCCTAGTCTAATTGTAGGTGTAGGTGTTGGCATAATGTTAACAAGCAATACTAACATAATTTCTTTCACACCATTCACATGGTTACATTGGCTTGAATCTTTATAAGAACCATTGATTGTAATTCACATACCTGAAAATAAAAGAAAAAATAAAATAAAAATAAAAATAAATTTCATGTAAAACTAGAGTCAAACAATATTGATATTAATAAAGATAAACAATCCCCGACAATGACGCCAGAAACTTCATCTACAAATTGGCAAATGTACCAATCGTTAACAAGTAATAAGTGATAAAGTAGAGTGTCGAACCTACGATAATTATTATCTTATTAAGTACCAAAAGTGTATTGATACAAAGCTTTATTTGAAAGATTAATAAAGATATAGAAGTAGACTAAACTATATTTTTGTCTGACTTTAGATAGGAAAAACACTAGGACAATTGATTTCAACAATTAATAATCTGAATTAACAAGTTGATTGTGTTAGTAACATCTACTAATCATGTTAACAATTGAAAGTCACTATTTCAACTGGTATTCTCTCTCAAGTAACACTAATTCCATCCCTTAATCAAGAATATATAATCTCTCAATCTAGTAATTTTATAAGTTAAGAATTACATTAAGTTTAGTGGTCTTTCTCACACGATTGCACAACTTATGTATCTCTTCTCGGTCTCAACATGTAAAGTTGTGATTTCTATTCTTATGAAGCGTTACTAGATTATCTCCTCTCGGTTTCAAACCTAATCATCAATATAGTTGGAGCTCTCAACTAATAACAAGAATAACAGAAATAAAACTTAACATAGTAAAGAATCTAACATGAAGAACAAAGTAGCAGAATAGAACTAACACAAAGCAATAAGATTAAATCTTCATAATAATTTGCCTTCATCAACGCCCTAGTTACGGAGATTTACTTCGTGATAAAGAAATTGTAAAGCAAAACAATAAAGATGAATTCTATCAGCAAATAGTAAATTAGAATAGAAGGAAAATGATAACACTAATTTAGGAATACGTTTAATTCTTAGTTACCACTTCTCTTTTGATTTTCTTCTTCTAACGCACCTAAATTTTTTCTCCAAAAGTCAGAATTTTATGTAAAAAATAGTATTTGTAATAGAGAAACTAAAATCTAAATTACAAAGCTTATTTTTATGATTAGGTTATATAATTTATAAGAGACTGTAGCTCTTTATATAGACCTCAGAGTCAAGTATAATAAGAAATACAATAGGACTTCTAATCTAACTTCAACTCGATGTAGAAATTCAATTCTGAATTGGACTACAGCCCTGATGGTAATTGCTAAAAATTGGCCATCAAACGATTGAGTTGAAAAAGTTATCAATATAATAATTGCAATCCTTTGAATCATCTTTCTGCAAGATCTTGAATCATTGGATTTGAATTTCTATAGCGAAAGTTATGATCAAAATACTAAAATGCGTTCAGTCTAAATCCGGAACTGATTCTGCTCTCTATTTTGAACAGTGGTTGACTGCGTAGCCGATCAAGTTGGCTGGCTAGCCAACTTATGGCTAATTTTGGCTCCAAATTTTTATAGCTACTTCTCTGATACTTGGAGTCTCTGTTGTCAATGTTATTTTGGCTCTGAGCCTTTTGATCTATAGTAAATTTTACTACAATCTCTTCTTGTATCGGTTTACAATGCTTTTAGCTTTCTTCCTCTAATTTTTTGCTTTTGACCTAATTTCTGCAAAAACATAAGAAATAACACCCATGAAGTATTAAATGTGATAAATAATAGTCATAAAAGTAGTATAAAATATGTGTATAAATCACAGTCATCATGTGCTAATCTCAAAAGTAGAAAAAACAAAAAGAAATAAATGGAAAAAATAAAAAGAAAAGTAATATGTTGGTAACTATATATTATTTTGTTGATTTCTCCTTCTCTTATTTTTATTATCATTATATGATATTGGGAAAAGAGAAAAAAGTGGTTAGATTCTCCAACTTTATTTCTCCAACTAAAAAAATAACAAGGTAGGAAGTTTTACATGTTTACTTTTAGTTTATCATGATAAATTGCAAACTTCAAGTTGATTTTATTACTTTGTAGTTAAATTTAAATGGAACATTTTTCAACTTCAATAAAAACTTTTTTGATGATCCACATCATTATACACTATAAATTTTTGAAGTATATAATGTATTTAAAGATCTATTTATGACAATTTTTTTTGAATATAGGCTGTATCCCGGATTTGAACCTAGGATACCTCATGACCTACTATCTTTTTTAAATCAACGAACTAGGTCTCATTGGCTACTTCATGACAATTAAAGAACAAAACTTTTCTTAACAATTATATACTTCTTCCTTTATTCCTAAGAGAGAGCTGGCAGGGTCATGGCTTCTCCTAAAATTTGATTTTTTTTTTTTGGAGAATGTAAATTATATTTATCAAACTGTATATACAAACAGCATGCCAAAACGGCAGACCAAGACCTACAAAAGAGCATCCATCCCTCCCCAAAATGCAGCTATTTTGCTGCCAGAACTGTGCTGCCAAACCTGACAGCACAATTCTGCCAGAACCGCACAGTTCTGACAAACCAGAACAGCAGCCAGAGCTGCTGTTCTGGTAAGAACTGTGTACTGAAAATGTTATCCCAATTCTGCCAGAACAGCAATTTTCTAGCAGAAAAGGGGCAACAGCCAGAACAACTGTTCTGGCTGTGCATGAGTATCAGAACAAAAAACCAGCACCCAAATCTGGCTGTGCAGGTAACAGAGTTTTTGCTCCCTAGACTATACAGTGAGCATTCAAAAATTTAACAACACGGTCAAAACAAGTAGACCAAAAAAAGGTGGTTAAAGCTCCACACAGTCGTGTGGGTACAAAGAAAATAAGGCTCTATACACATGCAGTTTGATCTTAAAGACGATCTCGTCCACCTCCTATGCATGTCCTTCAAAGATCCTTCGGTTGCGGGCATTCCAAATATGATATACCGAACAAGTAAGGGCCACCCTTCTAGCTTTGGCTCTGCAACTCGATCCTCTCGCCTCTTTCCTGATCCACTTAAGAGCACTAATAATTGTCGACATCTCCCGAGAGATATCCAACCATTCCTTAATGCGTCTGCATACCATAGAAGAAAAGGCACACCGAAAGAACAAATGTGCTTCCGATTCCCTATTTCCCACACAGAGAACACATGAATCATCCACTTGAAGAAACGACAATCTATCCTTGGTAGGCAGTCTCTTTCTCGCTGCAAGCCATAAGGTGAAAGCATGCTTCGGCGTTACGTATGAATTCCATATTGCACCAGGCCAAAGCAGCTTGGAGCCCTTACTACGAAAGTACTCATACCCCAGCGAGATACACATTCGCTCACCTTCAGCCCAAGAAGAAAACCTCCTCTTCGCTGCATCAATGGACCCTTCTAACTGGCATACTCTATCACGAATCACAATTAACCTCTTGAGCAAAGGCGAGTCATCTATTAAACACTTCCACTCTCAAGGTGAAACATCCCCATTGAGATATATATGATGCACCCAACGCACCCACAATGTATCCTTCTTCTTATGGATGTTCCAAAAGCATTTTGCTAGTAATGAATCATTCCATGTCTTCAAGTCTCTGAACCCCAATCCACCTTCCGATTTTGGCAAGCACATGCTCCTCCAAGAAACCGGATGATGCCGCTTGTGCCACAAGAAATTTCTGCACAGCCGTGTCACACGCTCAATAATAGCACTCGGGATCGGAAAGATAGATAGCCAAAAGCAATCAACTCCTTGTAAAACCGATCTAATAAGCTCAGCTCTACCAGCAGAAGAAGGCAAGAAGCCGTCCAAGAGTTGATGTACATAGTAATCTTATCTGTGAAAGGAGCAAAATGAGCCACATGAAGCCTCTGAGCCGCCAATGGAACACCGAGATAACGGAAAGGCATCAAACCATAAGGGATACCAGTCAACCGCTGCATTCGAGTAAGCTCCTCCCCATAAACACCCGCCGTGAAGAGGCTCGATTTGAGCAAGTTGGCACTCAAGCCAGACTTCAACCCAAAGTCTCTAAGGCTATCCATAATGATACGAACCGAAGTAAGGTCTCCCCTAGCCATAAGCATGAGGTCATCAGCAAATGCCAGGTGCGACAACCTAAGTTGTCCACACCTCGGGTGAAAATTGAACTCCATAGTACTAGTACTCACCCTTAGTCTCCTCGACAAATACTAATTGCAAATGATAAAAATAAATGGAGACAACGGATCACCTTGTCGTAATCCCTTCCTTCCTTTGAACATCCCCCGGATACCCCCATTCAGGGCAATAGAATAAGACGGAGAAGTCACACACTGCATAACCCATTCGATAAATCGTTCCGGAAACTTAAGTCCCACCATCACCTCAGCAACGAAGTCCCAAGAGACAGAGTCGTATGCTTTCCGGAGATCAACCTTAATCAAGCACCTCGATGATACTCTCTTTCTGTTATATTTCCTCAATAATTCTTGGACCAAATGAATGTTTTCTATCATGCTACGACCCTCCACGAAAGCAGATTGCGAAAGATCAATAATTCCACCAAGTACCAGTCCGAGCCTAGCAGCCAGAATCTTGGAAATAACTTTGTAGATCACATTGCAACAAGCAATGGGACGAAAATCTCCCACCAAATTGGCATGGCAAGATTTGGGCACCAAGGCAATCAACGTGTGATTAATTTGCTTCAAAAGGGATCCCGAGAGGAAGAACTCCTTTACAGCATCACACATATGAACACCAATAATATCCCACGCCCTCTTGAAGAAGAGTGCAGTATACCCATCCGGACCAGGGGCTTTGTCATTCCCATACTGAATAATGCCTTCTAATCTCTTCCGAAGTCACCTCCTTCAATAGAGTAGCAGCTTGTTGACTGGATAACACCTCCCCACACTGAAACACCGCCCGATCAACATGTTCAACTTGAGAATGAGTACCCAGAAGTCCTTCAAAGTACCGAATAAATTCTAATGCCACCTCCTCCGTCGACCTAGTCATTGTTCCATCCACCTTGGAGATAGCCGCAACATATCCCCTGCCTTTGTTTCTTTTCACAATGCTGTGAAAGAACTTCGTGCACCTATCAGACTTAGTAACATAGTTGCACTTAGCTAGCTGGTAAAAATAATCCATCTCTGCCTTAGATAAGGCCAATGCATTCTTGCGCAACTCCAAAACCCTCACACGCAAATCAGGATCATCATACTGAGATTGGATTAGTACCTGTGCTTGCTTAAGAGCCAATCTAGCCCTTTCTGCTCTAGATGCAATGTGCCCAAAATTCCTTTCATTAAGTAGTTTCAAAGGCGCCTTCAAAAGCTTCAGCTTTCTGCAAAAACCGAACTGAAAAGAACCCTCCACCTCCTGATCCCATACACTCCGAACAGTATCCCTGAAATCCTCATGTTCCGCCAAGAAGTTCCAGAACCTAAAAGGCCTATTCACTGTCCTCGGCCGATCAAGCAACGAAACCACACATGGGGAATGATCCGAGAGACAACCCGAAGGCAAAAAGTCAACGTGGCAAAAGAAGGCCCTTTGGTGCCAAAGAAAATTGCCCATTACTCTATCCAACTTAGACCAAACCGTGCCATTCGTCCAAGTCATATGACAACCTGTGAACTGTAAGTCAGAAAGACCCAGTCCATCACAACAATCTGTAAAGTCACTAATCTGGTAGTGTGTCACCTCCGCACCACAAACTCTCTCCTCCCGCCTCAAAATACTGTTGAAATCCCCCATCACTAGCCAAGGCTCTGATAGAGAACCCCCCATCGCATCAAATTCTCCCATAGGCCTCTCCTAGCCACTATCGAATGGTAACCATAAACAAAACTCCCAAGAAAAGATACAGATGATACCTTACATACCACCCTGCAGTGAATAACCTGAGGGCAGACCTCCAGAGTCTCCAGCTGGATCTTCAAGGGATCAAACAGAATCAAGATTCTACCTCCCGCATGAGTCGCAAAATTGTTCACTTGTTTCCATCCACTAAACCTCCTACGCATAAACTCCTCCAGTCTACCAACAGATAGTTTCGTCTCCAATACCGCCAATAGACCAATATCCCTCTTTCTAGCAAGGGCTTCAACCCCTTTATGCTTCAGGGGAAGATGAAACCCCCTGATATTCCAAAAGGCCACCTTCATTTGGAAGATTGAAGGGACTTCCCCTTCGCTTTTCCTTTAGACACAACAGCAGAAATGTCATGCCGATCTAGAGTCTTGGATTTCTCCTCACCAGCCTCACCCTCCTCAGCCCAACTTAGAGATCTAGTCTCCTTACCAACCGCCTCTAAACCCTGCACCATAGAACATAACTGAACAGGCCCCTCATCCTCAGAATGTTGATGTACAGTAGCGTGAGATCTCTGTCCAGAAACCAACTTCTGTCTCCCTTTGTTACCACCTCTCGCCCCCTCCACAGCCCTAGCCGACTGACCCTCAACATGGAAATTAAGAACAGGCGCAGGAGACTCCTTCCCATGTCCAGAAACAACTTGTTCTGCTGCCAAATCAGTTCTTCCTGGCAGCAGTCAGTCGCCGAATCCTTACCTGGCCTGCTGTATCCTGACGGAGTATCACCTGCTGCAGCCTTGCTACCCCTCAGTGCCTCCACTACAGGAGGAGCGGCAATACCCAGGTTGGAACCATGATCTACCCCTCGCTCAGCCCGAGCCTCCTTCTCAATTACCTCCGGCGCGGACAGAGCAGTCTGCCCACTTGCAGCCTCCAGAGAACCAGAATTCATAGCTGAAACCACGCCTGGTTTTGCCTTCTCAATTGGTGCCTTGGTACCCCTCTTATTCCCACCAATCTCGTCAATTATGTTCACACCCTCTCCTCCAGGCCGCGCCACTCTCTTAGGCACATATACGGAGTATTTTCTCCCCGCTAATTCCTTGCTGCAATCACCCTCGTCATGACCGAACGACTTGCACTTCTTGCAGTACTTCAGAGTATATTCAAATACCACCGACTGTTCATAAATTACACCAGTAGGCAACTTCATTTCCACCGATGTAACAAGATCCTTAGATGCATCCACCTCCACCATCACCCGCGCAAAAGAGAGTCTCTCTTTAGTCAAGGTCAGCTTATCAGTGGTAATAGGTTTCCCAACTCTGGACACTATCTTACTCAGAGCTCTCGCATTCCAACAGTCCAGAGGAAGGTCCGGCAACTGAATCCACACCGGAACCGTAGCTATATCTTCTCCGCCAAATCTGAAGCACCTAGGCATGCATTTTAACATTAAGTTTCTCCCGTAGATGAAGTACGGTCCACCATTCAAAACATTCAATCTATCCTCCTCTGATAAAAATTTAAACACTATCCATCCCGACCGATGGATCCAGTGTTTACACTTCACTTTCCAACCCTCTCGAATACTCCGGACTGCACCCATACCAGGGAATTTTCCTGCAAATTGCCCCACCAAACAAAACCCCCAGGCTTCTTCAACATCATCCACATCCTCCTCCTCAATTTGCAGCAGGTCCTCTTCCGAATCCACCACCTCCAACTTGATGCCCTTCCCCAGATTTCGGTTATCTCTGAATAAACTAACCCAGGGGGCCTTCTGTACATTCTGCTCTCCCTTCTCAGCAGCGACAGCTGCAGAATTTGAACCCTGCTCCACACCAACAGGACCAGGAATAGACTGTGGCATTTCTACAAACACCCTATCTGCCAACAACCCCCCTTCTTCCTCCAATAAGTTGGAATCCAAATCCCTATGCTCCACCGAAGTACCCTCATCACCAGTAGCATTATCAGAATCATGGGAGGAAGACTCACTGTGAATTTCCACCTGCTCACCTCTAACCTGCTGCTGCTGCACCTCAGCAGCCGATGCCATCAATACCTGCTCAATTTGGACAGCAGCTGGCGCATCCCCTTTGGTTCCATCCTCATTCAACCTTCTTCCAGGTTCCCTAGCGGCCCCAGATCTGGATCTAGTAGACGGCCTCATGGGACCACCGGGGAAGAACAAAAACGAAAGGAGCCCCCTGCCGTTCCCACCCGCCCTGAAAAGGGGATGAGAACCCCTAACACAACGGCCAAAGATGCAAGAAGACCAAGAAAGGAGAAGACCAAGAAAGCAGGAAGAGACAGCTAACAGATGAAGAGCCAAGGCTAGAAACCACCATGGGGGGATTTTCGGCCCTGTGAGAGCTTCTCTCTCTAACTCTCCTTGACTGAGAGCTCTTTCTTGACTGAGTGTGGTGGATAAAAATCGACTTACCATGGATTAGACCCACCACAAGTCAAGTTTGGTCGCTCTTCAGGGATGTTACCTATCAGAGCGTACACTAAAGATACCTTTCAGGTTAGGAGCACTGGTGTGGTACCGGCCGAAGACCCTTGGGCGTGGATTCAGTAGTTAGAATAGAAAGATGGGTGGATCAAGGAGAGGGTTACTGCAAATGTATAATGGTGACTGGAATAGGAAAACTTTAAATGAATTGGATGGACTAGTACATAGAACTGCTAGTATAATGTAATGGTAGACTGGAGCAGAGAATATTCTAGTATCGTGGTGGAGTATGTATGTGTATGCTCAGAGGATTCGAGAAGTGATCGATCTCCTTCTCCTAGGAGAAGAAGGATCATATGTACCTGTATGGATGCTGGCGTGGAGGCGAAACTGGTGGACAGTTGTAACTGCACGATCTGCACATGCTGGATTTGTTATAACAGTCATGATCACTGACACTGGTTAGTCAGGATTGCATGCTTGAGAATCTGCTGCAATGTATAGCCGCCCGCTTTAACATAGGGCATTACATGCCTTCAATGTGGGGAGGATGATGCTGCGTAATGGCATGCAGAAATTTCAGTGGGCTATTGTTGAGAGCCTCAGACTCGGAGTTGGAGACTTTGGCTATGGAGGATTCCGGAGTGAATAGCCTTTGGAATGGAGGATATGGTTCTAGATTTGGGTGTCTTTAGAATGGGGATAGCCTCAGGAAGGCCAAGAGAGGTGGATAATCCGGGAAAGATTTAGAGACTTGTGGATGTCTCGAGAAAAGCTCTTGATAGTTTGGACATGTGTCATTATCGTGGCTATGGTCAAATTTTGACCACTACAACATACTATTTATGGTACTAGTATTAATGTAGCGGTAAAAAATTTTACCCTCACGGGATGATGACACATGTCCAAGGAACCAAAAGCCTTCGTCACTCTGGAGCCATTTAGGAAGCTGCTCTTCGCCCTAAGGACACTTCCACCCAGGTAGCTTTGATGCTCTCAATCATCCCGGAGTTCTCTTTTTCTGAAGACTTTAGCTCTGCACAAGATAATCTCGACAATAGATCATCCCTGTTCTCCGCCTTCAATTACATCACGGGCAATAGATCATCCATGATCACCGTCGACAGTTTCGCAGCTTGATCTTTCTCTATGTTCATAATGTGAAACGCCCTCCAGCCTGGACAGTTATAAACAGAGACGAGATTCTCTGCATGCAATCCCAACAATCAAGCGCAGACAATCGCGGTCATTATAATAGATCAACATGTGCAAATTATACGATCATGAGGATTACTTCCATACCATCTGTCCCTATGCACGCAGATCAGATCAAGTATAATGGACCTTCTCCTCCAGCAAGAAAGGGAGATTCCTTTTTTTTCTAAATAAGAAGAGAGCCCAGTACTAAGACTTTAGTACACAATCTCTGTAAATCCTTTAACCAATGGATTATAGTGGATTCTTTTCCTCCTCCCCGTGGTTTTTTGCCAATTTGGGTTATCACGTAAAAGATGTTGTATCTCTTTTGGTGTTGTGCCTTACTTTCTTTCATAGTCGTAATTCCCAGTCATCTCTACTCCAGCTTATGGTAAGGATCGATTGTTTGATCGCTCTTGGCCAGAAATCTCCACCACAAACTGACATTTTCATTGAGATCTGAAGTTCCAATATGCAGATCTCTCTCCTAACAAACCTAGCTTCAAAAAGCCTCTCCAACGAGTCATGGCTCTAAAGAAGTAGCCGGCCACTGGCAAAGGGACCACCTCCAAAGGCAAATCCATTACCACCAATAAGGCAATCATGCCCTGAGCATCCTCAACCTCAGCTCCATCATAGAAGAGACCATCTCTACACCTTTACAGAGGTAACCAGAGACATTACCTGCCATCATTATACAAAGCCCAACTCCTCCAAATGTTAGCCGACTGAGGGATGAGATGGCGAAGCAGCAAGTCAGGTTTGACCATGAGCTGGAGCAAGCAGTACATGATCGAGAAAATATCACCAACTCCTCGCCCATATCATGACCCTCCAAAACATCCGAGGGCCACCTCCATCACCAGAAAGGCCCACTGCTATCGAGGCCCAAAATGGAGAGCATTCTCAAAGCTGAAGGCGGCGCAGGTCAGACTTCCCAACTCTGTCAGAATAATCCGACTGCGGATCGAGTTCATCACATTCCACGAGGGATCAACACGATCATAATCGGAGGAAGATGAGCAGTTTGTCGGTGTCCAAGATCTCGACAAGTTTGTGCAGAAGTTAGTCGAAAAAGCAAGAATGCTGCATCACGGCAGACTCAGAGCCATCGCCACTGATGCATCCAACTCCTGCTTCTCCGAGCGCATATTGAGATATGAATTTTCAATAAGTTCACAATTCCAATTTTTCATTGCTACTCCAGTCAGAGTAACCCGATCCAGCACCTCAGCCAGTATTAGGACAAGATGGTGATCATGCCAGAAGCGACTTCATCTTGTGCAGGATCTTCCCCTCCAACTTTAAGGGAGTAGCCTCTGATTGGTTTTACTTTTTTCTGTCACGCTCAGTCCATAGCTTCGAGGATCTTACCAAGTAATTCCTCGCTTAATACTTCTCCCGCCAGGAGTTCAAGCTGAACAACTATCACCTCCACTCCGTCAAGATGAGGCCCTCTAACAACTTTAAGTCGTACATTGGCTACTTTCAAAATCAGCTAGCCAAAGTACAAAATTGTAATGAGGATGCCCTCCGCTCTCACGTCCATCAGCAGGATATGGATCACCCACCCGCTGTACAAGCATTTGGTGAATTACAATATCACTTATTGGAGCGAGATCCTCTACCGAGCTCAACCATCATCCAGTTAGAGGAAGTGATGAAAAGATCCCCCAGCCCATCATTTAACCGCGGTGTAGACGGAACAAAACTGACATCACAACACGGCGACCCCTCCATCAACAACCTAGGTCGTGGGTAGGGCGCTTTCAAGAAGCGACCATTCGTGCACCCCCAGTAGAGCCCACTCCAAGCCTACTGGGTGGGTGACAGCCTCACCTCGCTGTAGCTCTCGATCCAGAATATAACGATCATTGATTTTTAATCATAGAATTAACTCCAATTAATCAAAACTATTGACATTAGTCAATCCATAATCTTTATAATCATCTTCAATTTTGTCAGAAATTTCTGTATCATCTCCTTTATAATATGGAGCCTGCCCTCATACAACATATAATATTTTGGCCTACACCAGCTTACTTACAGAATTTCAAAACTTAAATTCTAACAACTCAATAATATCAAATCTAAACAACTGATCAATATAACTCGAGAGTACTTCTCTCGGTTCATAATTTCATATAATCAACTCTAATTTCAAATCAAGGTGAAATCAGAGCTAATATATACATACACTTACCTCAAGGAACCGGGAACAAAATTAAGTTTATGGTCAATAAATACAAATACATTACATGTCCACCTTCCAAATCTTATCATATAGTAGTACATGCTTAAATACGTATAAGGTTCGAAAAGTTATATCAACACACAAAAGAAAAACATTTCAAAATCTAAAACAACTGATAAACAAGTAAGTCTTTCGGTTTTCCATCAAGGCATCCCAGAGCATTACGCAGGACCTAAAAGATATCAATATGAGGTGAGATAAGCTCAATAACTCAGTGAGTAAAATTATTCAAATCAATTTTGCACTTTAATACTATTACATGTCAAGTATGATGTAGTTGAAAATTTTTAAGAATAATCTAAATTACATTCCTACTTATGATGGGTAGTGCAACTTATTAAGTCACCGATTTTTTCTATTATCTGATACTTGTTCTTCACATTCTCTTGGACACACGCGTCATAAATTTCAATATTTTATCTTGTGTTATATGACACCTAATCGGATTGTCTATCTCTTATATTCAGCTGATGTTTCATTAATTAAATACATTTTAGTATGTCACTACAATATCATACATCATGTTCGCATATTATATATATATTCAGTTAACAATACATTCGTATGTTACATATGACACACGATTATACACATATACTTTATATCATATTAGTATATCATTCACCACCCGTGGTGGCACATTGGTCACATTTAGAACAATTCTGTTCTTTCAATTATTTATCTTTTTCACCTATGTATGGTACTTATCTATATATTCTTGGATGTTATATATATTTTAATTACTTCTTGTTGCTTTTAGTTTATTATTGAGTGTTTTGTATATACACACCACATCACATTCTTAATTATTACCTACTATATAAGATGGTACACAATCATACTCACATGTCCATATATAAATTTACAAATCTGGTAATACATCAATAACCCAATCACATTATTAGATATCAATCAACAACCCTAGTAATACACCAATTACCGAATCACATTATTAGATATCAATCAACAACCCAAATGATATACCGATCACTCAATCACATTACTAGATATCAATCAACAACCTTAGTGATACACCAATCAGCCAATAATATTATTATATATTAAATAACAACATGGTGATACACTGATCACCCAGTCATATTACTTATATCACTTTAGGTGATGCATGCATTATATAATTTAATCACTTGTATCACTCTTGGTGATATATACATCACAAAACTTCAATAACCAAATACATCACATACAAATAGAATTGCATGAGTTATCACATATAATTTAATTTAACTGATTTTCATTCAAGCACTCTCCTTCCACCATGAATGAAAAGAAAAATACTATCCAAACACTTCCCTTTAGCCACAAATTGGTAGAAAGTACCATTCGAGCACCCCCTTCCGTCACGAATGGGTAAGAAAAATATTATTCAAGCACTCTCTTTTCGCCATGAGTAGGTAAGAAAAATACTATTCGAGCACTTTCCTTCCACCACGATTAAGATATACCATATAAACCTCTGCCAATAACTCTGTCAACAACTCCGCTAATAACTGTAGGCTGTCCAAAAGTTACTGGAGGACAAGCCATTGGAAAGCAAAGTTTCAAGCTCTAGACGCGAGGGACTATCACCCGCGTCTCAGCATCAAGGCGCGAGGGACTATCACCCGCGTCTCAACATCAAGGCGCGTTGGCTCGACACCCGCGTCTCAGCATCAAGGCGCGTTGGCTCGACACCCGCGTCTCAGCATCAAGGCGCGTCGGCCTGACACCCGCGCCTTAGCATCAAGGCGCGTCGGTCTGACACCCGCGTCTCGACATCAAGGCGCGTCGACCTGAAACCCGCGTCTCAGTTATAACCGCCTTGGTTAAGGGACCAATCACTGCCCACACGTAAGGGAGACTAGCTCCCATCGTGGCGTGTCTTTAGCAGGCACGTGGGTTGGTTACCGCCCATGTAGCGGGGAAGTTGGCTCTCATCGTGGAGTATTTTTAGGGGGCACGTTCACCCCCTAAGACCTCTATAAATAGCCCCGTCACTATGAAAAAGGGGTCGGACCCTTGGCGATCAGAAAAAAAAAGGGGCATCAATAGACATAAAGAGGCCGAGAGATATCAACAGGCGCGACACATACAGAGGGAGAGAGAGCTCGACTCTTCAAGCTAACTTGCTGCGTACAAGTTGCTCTTCGCCTACCTTCTCTTTTAGAGTTTTGGTAGACGGGGCTGAGTTACTCCTTCTACTTGCCAAGGAGAAGATCCCTTAACGGTCCAGACGGTCATCTGGTCAACGGAGAACAAGATTCACTCTCTACCGCCACGCGAAGAACCCAGCACTAAACAAAGGGGGGATTCAAGCTTCAACATCCTCCCTCCCTTGTAACCGGAAGATTAGTCTGTTGTAATTTTTCATCTGATTCAAGGAAATTTTACACCTTCTTCTTCTTCCGTGTCCAACAAGAGATGGCGACTCCGCTGGGGACGACCTTCGTTACTGATGAACAGGTAGTGGCGCAAGATGACGTCCACCATAAGGGAAAGATGGTCGAATCGCTCGTTGTCGAGTTCGACCAGGCGAAGTACGAAGAGTTCCTCTCTTCTGGCTCCAAGAGCCCAAAGACCCGCGTCTGTCGCAGGGTCTCGGCGGGGAATAACTCCGAAGCTCGAACTGAGGCTCTCTTGGGCGCCACTGCTACGGTCCCTTGTGCACAGAAGACCCGCGTCAACGCCTCTCAAAAGGCCAGCGTGGTCTTACGCGCGACTGCTGCTGCGACCAACTGCGTTGCACAAAAGACCCGCGTCAGTGCCCCTCAGAGGACCCGCGTGGTTAAAACCCCTGATGTTCAGCATCAGGATGTTGTCGGTTTCTCTCCTCCTCCGCGACGCAACCGAAATGCTGAGCGTCGACAGAGGAGACGTGCGCGTCAGCTGCAAGTTGGAACCGTCGGTTGTCCAACTGAGGCTGGACGCGACGTACAATCGCGCGCCTTGCCCACGCCGCATCCAGTACGTGAAGTCCGCGTTTGGCGTCCCAAACGCGAGATTCCTCCAGTTAGGTCCTCCGAGGACCAACTCATCAAACGTCAAGGTGAGACCTCTACGCCTCGTCAAGCGCAAGAGGCACGAGCCCATAGGCGTGGGGCCCAGCAGCCCATCCTCTCTCACTCGTCTCTGCCCGGACGCACCAGGCATCAGCGCGAGACCCGCGTCTCATCTCAACAGAGACGCCAGGCGCGCATCAAACAGCCGCGACGCGAGAGCTGCGTCCCTGAAGTCTGCGTCCATTTTGCACAGCACATAGATGCCTCCCGTCTTCGACGTTGCGAGGCTAGTCTCTTTGATCCCTCTTCCATGGATTTGAGGGATTATTTAACAAAGAAAAGAAGTGCCAATCAGGCCACTTCGTCGTGTTGCTGCCAACGGCTTATCTCCATGCTCTCGGAGTGCCGTTGCGGGTCGAGTGTGCACCAGCAGTCTTTAGTTAGACAGCTGACCTCGATCCCCCCGTCAGCCAAAAGAAGGCGCTCCCATAGAAGGAGAACCTTCTCTGACGTTGAATACCCGGAGCTTACTGCGAACATGATAAGCAGAAGCAAGGGAAAAGGACTTGCAGTCAGCTCAGATGAGTCTGACTCTGAACCGGAAGGAGTGTATCGACACACTCGCACCCGGACTGGGGCCATTCCCCCGGTTGACTATAATGCCTTAGCCCATGGCGTTAAAGTGAACGATTCCCACTCCGCCGTAGTGGAATCAGGGGCTTCAAACTCCTCCGTTGAGAAGGAGACCTCTGCCTACATGACAGGCACTCCTGATGAGACAGCTAGACGTCTGGAACAGATCCAAAAGAGACAAATGGAGATGATTGTGTCTCAACAGGAATCTATCGACGCCATCAAGCTGGCGCTTGCACAGCTGCTCGAAGACAGGAAGAGATCTCCTCCTAGGAGGCCGAGGGACAGAGAGAGAAAGGGAGGAAGCTCATCTTCCGAGCCTTCTGAAGAGAAGCCTCGATCTACTTCTGGCTCGTCCAAACCCTCGTCAAAGGGCGACCGAGACCCAGGGAAGGCTCATGCTAAAAGGATGAGTCAATTGGAGGAACGCCTCAATGCCCTTGCCAGTCGCAAAGACCTCCAAGAAGCTGGAGTGGTCTGACCCTATCCAGCTGAGTGGGATTTAGTCCCGTACCCTCCTAAGTTCAAGGCTCTAACCCTCCAAGCCTTTGATGGGAAGGGGTCCCCTAATCAGCACATCTACTACTTCAAATCCCAAACCGGGAATGTAGTAGATAATGACGCCATCCTGGCGCGACTGTTCATCGGCACCCTGAAAGGGTTGGCCTTTGAGTGGTTCATGAAACTCCCGGAAGGTTCTATCAAGAACTGGGGCGACTTGGAGAAGCTGTTCTTAACACGCTTCTTCGAAGATGACTCCGAGGTCACAATGCCCACCCTGTTAGCTACGAGACAGCGAAAGGGAGAGTCCGTCAAATCTTTCGTGGAAAGATTTCGGAACGTGGCACTCCGGTGTCCAAGCGGTATGACCCAGGCCACCCTGGTGGAAACATGCCGCCACAACCTCCAAACCTCACTCCTTGCTCAAATAGGAGTTGCTGAAAGCCGCACCTGGAAATAATTAGTCCAACAAGGTGAACAGGCTGAGGAGATTGTTGCCCGCGTCAGGGCAGAAGAAGATAAGCCGCGGCCGGAGAGGTCAACTAGGCGAGCGCCAGACACCTCCCTCCAGACAAAGCGGAAGGATAATTTGGCGACGGAGACCAAATCTCCCACCAAACCTCAACCAGCCAAGGCGAGTGGCTCTTCAAGCCAACCCCGCGCCAACAAGCAGTATTCCTTCAAGGAGGAACATGTCGATTCGCTCTTCAAGCTACTTAACAAAAGCAACCGACTGAAGCTCCCTGAGGCCAGGCGCCCTCAGGAAGTCGGCAAGACCGACAACCCCAACTACTGCTTGTACCACAGGATGTTGGGACACCCTACCAAAAGCTGCTACATCTTCAAGGACATCCTTCAGGCTCTGATTGACGCGGAGGTGTTAAAACTCCGACCAGAACAGAAGGAGGTGACAGCCAACATGACGTCGGTTCTCCAGTTCGGGAGACAACCTCCAACGCCTGCAGGGGTAGCTCCTATCCCAAGAGGAGAGCTGAGAGTGGTCAACACAGACCCTCACCAGCAGCAGGAGAAGGGCTTGGTACCCGTCCCTACGCCTCAAGGGGAAATCATGTGGGTCTTCCCTGACCTAATGGACAGCCAGCAGTGGACTACTGTAACCAACAGGAAGTCCAAAGGCAAGGCAAAAGTTTCGTCCTGTCATGTGGTATGTGCTTCCTCCCGAGAAGCAGAGGATGATGTTCCCTCACTGACTGATTCAGAAGAGGAAACAATGGTCTTGGCCGCAGAGCCCAACCAACCAATGACGGGGACTCGTTCAGGACAGCCCTACTTAAAGCAGTACGGCGAAGTGGCGGCAAACCCTCCACAACCGGCTGCAGAGCCAACTAGGCCCTCCACGAAGCCACCAGTGGAGAAATAAAAAGAGACTCGATTCTCTCGAGCTCTTCAAAAGGGTATAGCGGAAGGATCCACAACGCCTTACCGCTTTGATGTCTTGGCTCAATTGGCCAACATCCCGGCGCGGATCACCCTGTATGAGCTTCTAAGACTATCAAAGTCGACCAGGGAGGCTCTACAAGAAGCTCTGGCAAATGCTGAGGTCTTTATGACCCAGGTGCCAAAGAAGGAAGATGTAGAGAAATGTCTCCACACCTCCCAGAATGCTCCCTGCATTACCTTCACGGCAGATGATATGCAGGTTAAAGGGAAGCATGATCGACCCCTGTACTTTACAGGTTATATCGGATCATCTGAGGTGAACCGCATTCAGGTAGATCCAGGGTCCGCATTGAGCATCATGCCCCGCCGAGTCATGCAACACCTCGGCATCCCTACCCACCGTCTGAGCCCTACACAGACGACCATCTACGGGTTCAATGCCAACGGCACCCGTCCGATGGGGAAGATCAAGCTCAAGTGCCAGATTGGGAGCCTCAAGTCAGAGGTGACGTGCTACGTCATCGATGCCGACACTTCCTACAACCTGCTGCTGGGACGACCGTGGATCCACCGCAACTCCATCGTTCCCTCCACTCTTCACCAAGTCATGAAATACATTGACGCGAGTGGGAAGGTGCAAACGTTGGTTGCTGAAAGGTATCCGTTTAAGGGGGTCAAAAATTATTTCACGGACTCCCTCCTATATCAGGATCCGGTGGATGAAACCCCGCAACTGGAGGTGCCAGACTCTGGTAATGAGGCTGACACTGAGCCCGAGCAAGAAGAGTGCCTGTGGAAGTTGGAACCACTTGTAAAGAGCACTAATAAGCTCGATGTTGATAATACCACCGACGATGCAGGCGGTTGGTATATTAATGAGAATTTAGACTTTGAGTATTTTTCTGCGTGTGCATCCGATTCAATACCGTCGGATACTAGTACCGACGTAGACGATGACCTCTGGTCGGCAATGGATGCTTTGACATCATTGCATGTACCAGTAAAATCATCTTTCGGGACATACCAGGATAATGGTGATGCGCAGGAATCTATATTCATGGTTCCGACAAGACGAAAAGGCCAAAAACCAATCCTTTTTGGGCGAATGACGACTGAACCAACGCCCCGCGAAGAATCGGAAAGTGAGGAGGAATCCCCTCAGCTCAGTCATTATGAACCAAAAGCGCTCAAAATGATGAAGTGCATGGGGTATGATCTAACCAACAGACCCGGGTTGAACTTCGGCAAAGGGAGGAGAACGCTACTTCGATCCTTTGTGCCGAAAGGGAAGGCCCCCGATTATTATCATCGGACGCGCCGGGGGTTGGGCTATGTATCAACTCCGGTTCCATCAGCCTCCGATTCTCAAGAATCGTCGAGCAACAATTATTCTTCAGACACATCATCCTGGGAGTCAGATGTCAGTGTCGGCAACATCTTCAAGGAACTTTCAGTGAACATGGTTTCGACAAGCCACCTGGAAGATGGAAATGAAGAAATGATCCAATCCGATACAGATTCTTGGATCAAACATTTAAATGCTCTTTGGGACACCCGCTTTGAACAGCGTGAGCCACCCACAGAAGACAAGGTTGTTCAGATCAACCTAGGAGATGAGGCTAACCCTAAGCCCATCTTCATAAGTGACGGCCTGTCACCTTCAGAGAAGAAGGATCTAATATCTCTTGTACAAGAGTATATAGACGTCTTCGCCTGGAATTATGAGGACATGCCAGGACTTGATCCTCAAGTGGCCATGCACCGCCTCAACATCAATCCGGACGTAAAGCCTGTCAAACAACAACAGCGACGGTTTCGCCCAGAAATAATGGAGGCAATTCAATCAGAAGTCAGAAAACTTATTGATTCTGGCTTCATCAGGGAAGAACAACATCCCGACTGGGTAGCCAACATCGTCCCCGTTTCCAAGAAGAACGGGAAGATCAGGATCTGCATCGACTTCCGCGATCTAAACGAGGCCTGCCCCAAAGACGAATTCCCATTGCCAATCACAGATGTTATGATTGACAATACTTGTGGATTCGAACGAATGTCCTTCATGGACGGGTTCTCAGGATACAATCAAATCAAAATGTATCCTGATGATGAAAAGCATACCTCCTTCAGGACTCCTCTAGGGGTATATTGCTATACTGTCATGCCTTTTGGACTGAAGAATGCGGGGGCAACCTACCAAAGGGCCATGAATGCCATTTTCCATCAGCAAATGCGCAAAACGGTGGAATGTTATGTCGATGACATTGCGGTGAAAAGTCGCATTAAAGGAGATCACATAGCTGATCTAAAGGTGGTCTTCAACATCATGCAGGCTCATCAATTGAAGATGAACCCCACCAAGTCCTTCCTGGGGGTAGCCAGTGGCAAATTCCTAGGATTTGTTGTGACTTCCACAGGAATCCATTTGGATCCGAAAAAAGTCCGCGCTATCCAAGAGATGCAACCCCCGAGAAACCTCAAGGAACTCAGGGGTTTACAGGGTCGATTGGCGTACATCCGCAGGTTCATCTCAAACCTCTCTGGAAGATGCCACCTTCGCTAAGTTGATGAAGAAGGGTGTCTCGTTCATTTGGGACGATGCTTGCCAACAAGCGTTTGAGGAAATCAAACAATACCTCACCCAACCACCAGTCCTTGCAGCTCCAGTAGCCGGAAAGCCGTTTCTGGTGTACGTCCGGGCAATGGACCATTCTTTGGGAGCTCTACTAGCTCAGAATGATGAAGAAGGACGAGAACAGGCAATCTACTATCTGAGTAGAACAATGATCGGAGCCGAACATCGGTACAACCCGATCGAGAAGGAATGTTTGGCACTAGTGTTCGCCATTCAGAAAATGCGACACTATCTGGTAGGCCAGACTATAAATGTCATATCAAAAGTCAACCCCCTGAGGTTACTTATGACAAAGCCTTCTTCACTAAATGGCCGGCTGGCAAAATGGGCCATGTTGCTATCCCAGTATGATATGCACTTTCTGCCGCAGAAAGCCATTAAGGGACAGGCGGTGGCAGACTTCTTAGCTGAACACCCAGATCCGAGGGCAGCCAAAGTCTACGAGGATCTCCCAGACGAAGTGGCCGAAGTCTACCTGACTCAGACATCGTTCGAAAGTCAAGTGTGGCAACTTTTCTTCGACGGTGCATCGAGGACAAACCACAAGGGACACGTAGTAGCGGGGGTAGGAGTAGTACTTGTCTCCCCACAAAATTATGTGATCCCCCGAGCTGTCTCGCTAACGGAGCCCTGTTCCAACAATGTGGCGGAGTACAATGCTCTATTGATCGGGATGCAGCTCGCCGATGAGATTGGCGTTAAAAATCTCGAGGCATACGGTGACTCTAAACTCATCGTCAGCCAAATTCGCGGGGAGTACGAAGTCAGACATGAAGACTTAGTACCCTATTACAACGCAACTATCCGCCTGGCCGAGGGGTTTGCTAACTTCTACATCGACCATGTACCGCGCAGGCAAAATGCGCACGCCGATGCACTCGCTTCCCTTGCAGCCTCCCTAGCTCTTCCAGCTGGAGCAATGGAGAAAATATTCGTCTACAGCCACGACTTGCATTGCCCGAAAAATACTCTCGAGGACTATCAGGAGTCAAAGGGAGATTGTCGAGGCAAAGAAGTGCTGGAATTGTCGGCCGGTCCAGAGCTTAAAGACTGGCGATTCCCCTACATCGACTATGTCTTGTACGGCATCCTGCCTGAGGACGCCAAAGAAGCGGCTGCCATTCGAAGGAAAGCCCCTAAGTTTTACTATAATGCGATTACACGAACATTGTATCGTCGGTCACATGACGGGATCTTACTCCGGTGCCTCTCACCAAAAGAGGCCCAGGAGGTATTGAAAGAGGCCCACGACGGTACGTGCGGAGCCCATCAACCTGGCCCAAAACTGGCACATCGACTTCAAAGATTGGGTTATTATTGGCCCAAGATGATTGCTGATGCCGTCACTTATGCCAAGAGATGTCACGCCTGCCAAGTGCATGGCGATTTTATCCATCAAGCACCAGGGTACCTCCACTCTACGACTTCTACATGGCCATTTGAAATGTGGGGGATGGATGTGGTTGGTCCTATCAGCCCACCATCATCAAAGGGACATCGGTTCATTCTAGCAATAACCGATTACTTCTCCAAATGGGCCGAAGCCATTCCTTTGAAGGAGGTGAAGTCGTCCAACGTGATCAAGTTCGTAAAACATCACGTTATTTACCGTTTCGGTGTACCTCGGCGGATTGTCCATGACAATGGACCCCAGTTCATCAGCCAGGCATTCCAGAGATTCTGCGCTAAGTTCAGAATCCAGAGTGTGTCTTCAACAGCATACTATCCTGCTGCTAATGGCCTCGCAGAAGCTTTCAACAAGACTATTGGCAAGCTTCTCAAAAAGTTCGTCTCTAAGAGTCAACGCGACTGGGACGACAAGCTAGGCGAATGCTTATGGGCCTATCGCACAACAGTACGAACCCCGACAAAGGCCACGCCGTTTTCCTTGGTATACGGATGTGAAGCCGTGCTTCCCCTGGAAATCCAAATTCCATCTCTACGCGTCTCCTTGACAGCAGAGATGACGACAGAGGAGAAGCATCGACAGCGACTCCAGGAACTGGAGACCTTAGACGACAAGCGTCTGCAAGCCCAACAGCAAATCGAGAGCTCTACCAAGCTCGAATCACCAGAGCCTTCAACAAGAAAGTTAAAGTATGAACTTTCAAGAAAGGCGATCTTGTCTTAGCCGTCAGAAGACCCATGGTGATGACGCACAAAACAAGAGGAAAATTCCAACCCAAATGGGAAGGACCATTTGTGGTAGAGTCAGTCTACTCAAATGGGTCATATCGCCTCATAACCTCGAATGGCGATACACTTATGATGCCAATCAATGGCAGATTCCTGAAGAAATACTATCCTTAGATGGTATTCTTCCGCTGATCAAGTTAAAAATACACCTCTGATCAAAACAAGAAGAGCTTCTTCATTAATATCCGACGCTCCCGATGGCTAAGGATAGAGGAAAATGTTGGCTTTTAAGTCCAACATAAGTCTTCGATAACTCATCATGCTGAGGAGAATAACATGGCTAGCCCAACTCAAACGGTAGTTGGTAAAGGCACCTCAAACCTGTTGACAGCTGAGGATTTGCTAAAAATCCTAAGGGACACGTTCCCATTTGATCCGACGCCTCTGACGGCTAAGGATAGAGGAAAATGTTGGCTTTTAAGCCCAACATAAGTCTTCGACAACTCATCATGCTGAGGGGAATAGCATGGCTAGCCCAACTTAAACGGTAGTTGGTAAAGGCACCTCAAATCCGTTGATAGCTGGGGGTTTGCTAAAAATCCTAAGTGGACTTGATTCCACTCTTTCCTCCAAAATCCCTTACCAATTCTCATCCACAGAATGGTAGGACCACAAAAAAAAAAAAAACAATCGTTGCCAAGTTAACACCATACCTCTGGTAATGAGATACCCCTTGTAGAGTACAAATCTTGCTTGTCAACTCTACACTTTGCCAAGTTAACACTACACCTCTGGCATTTCAAATCTCACTTGTCAATTCTCATCCATAGAATGACAGGTCCTCAAACTGTTTTCGGCTCAAGCCAATTCTTGTCAAGTTAATATCACACCTCTGACAAAACTACTGTTTAAGTTAACATTATACCTCTAAGCAGTACTTCAAGTTTCTGCCAGGTTTAATATTACACCTCTGACAGTCACTTTTCTTCAGTCTTCCACATCGAAGCTGAAATGAATGATGCCAAGTTAACACTACACCTCTAGCATCGGAGTCATCGCTAAGTTCAACAATACACCTATGGCCATGACCTTTCCTCGACTTCCTTGTCCAAGTCGAGATGACCAATGCTAAGTTCAACATTACACCTCTAGCATTACCTCACTGTTAAGTTAAACATCACACCTATGGCGGTGACATTCTCAGTTTTTCCTAAACAAAACTGAAATACTTCTGAGTCAAGTTAATATCACACCTCTGACTCGCATCCTTGTCAAGTTAACATTACACTTCCGACAAGACCACTTTCAACCCGTCAAGTTAATATCACACCTCTGATGGTAACAAACCTTCCTAGACTCTCCACAAGTCTAATCTCACTTGTTATTCTCTTCAATAGAATAACAGGTCCACCTAAAAACATTGTTAGGTTAATATTACACCAATTAACAGTGTTTTCATCAAAATCCCCAGCTAAACTCGATTAAGTTAATTCTAAACCTCCGATCAGAGTTCACCCTCCCTGGGGGTACCAAATTCTACTTGTCACTCTCTATTACAAAGTGGCAGGTCCACTAAAAAGTCATTTCATCCCTGTCAAGTTAACATCACACCTCTGACAGTATTGTGAGAGTTCCTGAAATAGGATCTTTTCTTACAAAATTTGACTTATTAAAGTTACCATCATAATTTTAACAAAGTCAAAGATTCTTTGCTTCTACGAGTCTAAGACAAAAAAAAAATTCAAGACAATGAAAGAGGCAAAAAGAAAAGTGTCACTTTTATTTATTTTCAAACATATGAAAGTGATACAAAACGCTCTCTTATACAATAAGATTGAGTGTTACAATTAAGGAGTACAAAGAAGTCCCTCTCTCTCTCTTAGAGGTTGCACTCACTCCTTATAAGCCGCGTCTGATTCCAAGTGCGCGATGTTTTGTGGCTACAATAGAAGCTGGTTACACCACGATGCATGATGTAAACATCGAAAGCGCCCTAGCTGACTAAGCTAAGAGCAATGGTGTTCTTGAGGTCTGGTGGCAACAGAAAGTCCTGCAACCCTTCGTTCAGGAGCGTCTCTTTCCCTAGCAGGCCATCCAACGGACATAGACTGTCCTTGATGTCACTTCTGGGATGGGAGAGGAAGAGGATCTTGTCCGCCACCACAACCGCCGGAGCCCTCATCGCCGTCATGCATAGCCTGACCATCTCTTGCCAGTAGGCATGAATGGCGAAGCAGATCTGAAGAGACCTTGGCGAGGGTTGGGTCCTCGTCAGAGATGTAATATACTCTCTTATAGGTGACGAGGACCATAATATACTCTCTTATAGGTGAACATCGAACAAGTTCGCCGGCCAAAGCATCCTTCCAGGGGCCCAGCAAACCAGCAAGCCTACCTGCAAGAAATGAAACAAAGGAATCAGAACAATCTGCAACTTAGTATGTTTCAACAGAGAAAAACTAAGTCGCAAATGCAGACTGCAGACGCGGGAATGATCCACGCAGTCAGCCAAGCAGACGCGAGAATGATCCACGCAGTCAGCCAAGCAGACGCGGGAATGACCCACGCAGTGAGCCAAACTGCTGCGTCAGCGGAGACAAACGCGGTCTCGTTCTGCGCCCAAGTCGAAAGCACAGACGCTGAAAAAGGCACAGACGCCGAAAAGGCGCAGACGCCGAAAGTTGCCATCTCCTTGTTAAGTGAACAAGAGTTGCAAGGCTCGGGTCTGAAACCTTTTTGGAATTCGTCCAAAGCAGTAGCCATAAAACGCGCCAAGACAGTGGCTTTGAAACGCAAGCTTTGTGAACAAAGCCAGCGCCAAGTGCCAAAGACCCCTGCACTCGCGTCTAGAGAAGTTCAAATCTGTGGCACAAATTCCAGAAGGAATGCACCAACACAGACTTCGTGAGGGGGTCCAGATAATGATGATGCCAAGGTACAGACCGTGGTAGATTAAAATATCATGGCTAATCGGGACGGCGTACCAACAGAGGCTTCTACCAAGAGTCGGGCTCTCCGCGTCCAGACGCGGGCGTGCAAGATGATCAGAGAGACACTCTGCCCCGAAGAGACCAAACAGGAGCATACAAGCCCTGGGTCATCTTCATCCACAGAACCATCCTCACCCATGGAGACAATACTCTGAAAAGGATGAAGGTTCTCAGAGCGCTCGCTCTCAAAAAGAAAACAGTCTAAAGATTGGGTTGAAGGGAGAGGGTGCGCCCTATTTATAGGCAGCCCCCGATAACTGCAATTAATGATCTCCTAATCTGAACCGCCGGCCTTAATGACCGCACGATTGTCAAGGTCCAATAAAGGACTGACGCGTGTAACGCCGCTTCGAAAACCGTCGCAGGCGCCAATCTCCAACCACCCGCATCGGTTTCTCATTAAAGGAATTGACGCTCAAGACCAATAAGAAGCCGACGCGTGGATAACCACTTCGGGAAACAGCGAAAAATCTGCATTCCCGATCATCAATAGAGATTTGAAGATCACATCAAATCTTTATGACAGGCTGTATGTAACGCCTGGGAGGTTACACCAAGACGCAGACTGAAGAACCGTATCCAAAATCTGCGTCCCCTCCCCAGATTGGGTGACGATCACCCGCGTCCTAGAGGAATGTCCGCGTGATGCAAAGTCGCGTCCCCTCAACAAACGGGGTCCTTTTTTAAAGGAGAACACTTAGTCCATTTTGGGATTAATGGAAAATGCACAAGGCTGCGTCCCTCGCGTCTGCTTGATCCGCGTCTTTCCTAGCGAAGCAGATCCGCGTCTCTCCCTACAGACGGATGCCGCGTCTTCTGAACTCATGGCCGCGTCTCCTTATGGATTGACGCTGCATCTCATCAAAAGAACTTGGTTCTGCCCAAGTCCTTTTGAACTCATGGCCGCGTCTCCTTATGGATTGACGCTGCGTCTCATCAAAAGAACTTGGTTCTGCCCAAGTCCTTCTGAACTCATGGTCGCGTCTCCCTATGGATCGACGCTGCAAAGAACTTGGTTCTGCCCAAGTTCTTCTGAACTGATGCCCGCGTCTCCCTGTGAACAGAGGCCGCGAGTCGATGCTGCGTTTCATTGAAAGAACTTAGTCTTACCTAAGTTCAGTATTCACAGCCAGTGATCAAGAAGTTGGATTCATCCACAGCTAAGCGAAGAAGATGGAACAAAAAATGTCCTTTTTATATCAAAAGTGGATACAAACACTCTGATAAATAGAGTGTCCTTTTCTTTACAAAAAAAAAGAAAAGAAGAGAAGGCTAAATGTCCTGGTTCGCCAAGGAACGGATTTGCTCCCTGAGATGATACATCTTGATCTGACGTGCCTTCTCAGCCTCCATCAGGGCTTGGACCCGCAGCTCCTCTTCAGATAGGAAGGGTTTTGTAGCCAGCTGTGCTCGCAGAGATTCCACCCTGGAAGAATGTAGAGACAGACTCTCTTCAGCTTGCGCCTTAGCCGCCTGTTGCTCCGCAAGCTCCTCTTTGATGGTAACAAGCTTCTTCTCATTGATCGCAAGCACAGCTTCTGCCTTGGCAATGGTGTCCCGAGCCTTGGCAATGGTGTCCCGAGCACTGATGATGACGTGCTCCGTGCTCTGCATGACAATCTCGGATTCCCTTGAATCGTCAGTTAGTTTCTGACATTCAGCCTGGGAATATTCGAGGCTGCGGATCTCTGCATCTATTTGTGCCTCTGCCTCTTGTCGCTCTTGTTCTTGAGCAGCTAAGAGCCGGGTTAGGGTGGCCTGGGCCTCACTAGAAGAGCTGGCATTTTCCAAAGACTTCAGCTCGTGCAGGTCGTCTCCCAGTTGCTCCACCACCCGCAGACACGCCTGGGCAAGTGAGGGGCCTCCGGTTAATTCGACGTTCTCGGCCAGATTTCTGAGAAGCGTCCGGGCAAAATTGAAGGAGCTGCTTCCACGTAAGATGAGATCAATACATGATCCCATTGAAGCAAAGAATTGTTGCACCATCTGGCGTGCCAGTTCCCCCATATCGTCACCACCTGGGAAGCTTCCCGACCCCTTTTCTGTCACGGGATAAGGCAGATCTTCTCGCACAAGAGTTGTGCTGACCACCGATACGGCTAGAGCAGAAGTAGCCTCGGGTGTTTCCAGAAGTGCTATCTTTGCAGGAACCTCCTCCTCAGAAACTTCAGCCGAGACCTGAGCCGTGTGGCCCTCTGGAGGGATATCAATCATTGGACTTTCCACCTGAGCCCCCTTGGTTCTCTCTGCAAATGACCGCAACATTAGCCACAAAGGTGAAAAGCGAAACATTCAAAATATCAGAACTTCCTTACCACCTGGGAGGTCCAGAGATAGCGAACCCTTGGGTGAATCCTGCAGAGTGAGAGCTTCCCCAGCCCCAGTGGGTACCTCCTTTTCCGGCGAAGCGGAGGGCTCCCTAGTTTCCGCAATCGCCCCTTCCGAAGTTGTCTCGCCAACCGAAGCCTCAACTCCTTCGAGCTGGGTCACCTCTTTTACCATCTTCTCGATATGCGAAGAGGTTGTAGTCTCGGCATCCTCAGCCAACCCTGCAGCGTAAAAGAAGAATGTTAAGACACCTTCTTTAAAACCAAAGAGGAAATCGGGTGAAAATACCTGCAATGGGAGCAACTGTCGCCAACGGTGATGGCGCCGTCAACGGTTCCCCCCCGTACATTTCTTCCTCCGAGATATGGGAGAACTTGCTCGGATCAGGAAGGGTGGGTTCATCACCGTAGTCGACCTTGTCTTCAAACTCGCTTTCCCCTGAGTACGAGGAAGAAGACAACTCAACGCGAGGAAGCTCTGCAACCGGAGCTTTGCCTCCAATTACCCCAGTGGTAGGACTGGGATCAATTGCCCGAGGACTGGAGATGAAGACACAAGGAGACCCTGACTGCTGTGCCTCATCTCTTCTTTCATGAGTAGAAGAAGGCTCGGGATGAGCTAAAATCCCCAGAATATCGACATCTCCTCCGCTCATGATGTCTACCTCTAGCTGCTCATCCTCGTCAGTGGCGGTGGATCGATCAACAAGTTCCCCTTCCTCCGCAGACCCGTGGCTTCTGCTACGCGACCTGGGAACATGGACTAGAGGAGTTTCTTCTTCAGCTATATCCTCCTCCCTCAGTTCCCTGACACCAGAAGGGATGGCCGCTGGTAGAGAAACTGCTGGCGCCAAGTCTCTCCGCACCTTCTTACGGGCAGGCCCAGCAGTAGAAGTAGAGCCCTGACGACGCTTGCTCACCGCCTGTCGAGGCCTAGTTGCTTGCGGCTCTGCCCTTGTTGCTCGCGGCTCCGCCTTAGTCGCTTGCGGCTCCGCCCTTGGTGGTCGTGGCTCCGTAGCTCGTGTCTCCCTTCTCGTTCTTCTACCGACCTCCTTCTGGGCCTTCAGGTACTGTTCTACGAGTTTCGACGGTTTACCGGACTCTGTCCTTGCCTCGAGACTTGCATTAATACTCTCGATGCATGAAGACGCCGGAAAAAAGTCTGGTGTCTGGATGGCTTGAGAGTACCAAGTGCAGAAGCTGAGGCTCATATGGCACTTGGGCCCCTCGAGAGGTAGACGGAAAGTTGCTCCCGTCCCTCCAGCCACACTGTAGTACCAGGCCCGAGCACCCTCGAACAGGTTCCCTTTGAAGGCGAGTCGAGCATTGGGGTTCCCGACATAGAGCTGATCATAGCCGAACTGTCGAGCGAAGCGATTCGGCATGTACGGCTCAATGGTGCATGACGTCCCTTGCCGGAAAAGCACATATCCGGGCCGAATATTGAGCAACCACCAGAAGGCTCCCGTGGATAACCTCGTGAAATCATCTGGGCCCGCAGAATCAATAAGTAGATCCCCGAAAGATGCACCAGGGATCTGGGGGAGGCAACGATTGAGCTGGTAGTTCGCAGGGTCTGAAAGGCACTTCCGAACGTAATATATATAAGGATCACGCCAGTTCGAACTCTCCAACCGTTGTACAAAAGGGACAGAACTCTCCCTCCAACGCACCGCCGTCATCAAGGAAGGGCAATGCATCACGTACCAAGCCATGAGGTACGTGTAAGGCAGCTCGACCCGAGGGTTGGGACGCTTCACCGTCGGATTCCCCTCTGAGTCAACATACAGCTTTCCCTCGGAGTCTGCAGTTTTCGGTGGCTCGCAAAAATTCTTAGCTAGCGCCCGCAGCCCGCTCTGAATACCAGCCACCACGGCCGGGAGAAGGGCTATGGGGTTGCCATGAGCCAGGAGCACCGCCGGGTACACCACGTCAGCAACAATGACTTCATGTGGCAGCGTGGGCACCACACAACGCTTCAGCCACAGCATCAGAAAGCCCGCCAACAGCGCCCGATCGGAGATAGGGGTCCGGGCTTGATAGTGAAAGCTTTCAAAAACCAAATCAGGGTCGAAACCGTCCTCGTTCGACTCCGTGGTGTAGAAACTGTCGGAAGCCTGGTCGATCCTGTCTTCAATCTCCCTATCGGAGCTGGGAGCCAATCGGGTTATCAGATGGTCTTTGGTGTTGACGTTGTTGAACAAGTAACTGGCCCAAGACAATTGCTTGACTCCCTACGACCGCCATTTGGTTATCTGGCCGCAAATGTGGAAGTGACATAGCACTTCCCAGTAAGTCTCATATATTAGGGGATACTCCTCCTTCAAAAGGTGAAGCTCCACAGTGGTCGGGACATATTCCTCATAGGGAATGTCCCCTGTTGCCAATCCTGAGACTTCATGCAGCTCGTGCAGAGCGAGGCCCATCTCCCCGACCGGAGTGAAGAACGTCCCCGTCAAAGAATTATAACGCTCTAGAACCCCGAAGAAGTTCTGAGAGCTTTGAGGGATCCCCCACTGCACGGCCCTGACTGCCGAGTACAGTCCCACACGCTTTAGCAGGTCCCCGAGCTCAGTAAGGACAAAGCCGACCATCCTACCCCACCAATAGTTCTCCGTGGAATGGACCCACCCGGGCGCACGGAACCCAACCGGATAATCACCCTCCGCTTCCATGAATGCGTTGAGGAAGGTAGTGCCAAGTTGTGATATCTCCCCAGCCGGAACCTCAGACTTGCGCGACCCAGGGAAAAGGCCGATAACCGACCTGTCATGGCTATCATGACGGTGTACTTTATGGGAGCCCAAATCACCGAGAGTAATCTCAGGGACATATCGAGAGAGGTCCCATTCCATCTTCCGAGGGACGGACATGTGCTGGAAATAGGACAGCGGGAACATCCTCTCCATGTTTGGAAGAAAGAATCTTCCACCCCTTATTTGACGGAGCCATTTGTAAGTTCCGTCATATACGCGATAGCCGCCATCGTGGATACGATCTCCGAAGAAGAAGGCAGGCTTCTCCAGCTTGATGCCAGCATCCGTTGTGAATGCTGCATCGGTCATAAGCACCCGAAGAGTCCTCATGTCAACATTCGAGAGCCTCTCCTCACGAGCCTGCGACTTGTCAGCAGTCACAGGAACAGTCCTTTGTAGCACAAAGGTCAAGTCCCGGTCAGCACCACCTACATGTCCAAAGTGGCGCGTCTTGGCGAGTGAAGTAGTAAGGTCTGGCGCTGCAAAAAGAAAAGACACTTAGTTAGATACTTTATCAAAAGTAAGGAAAAAAATGCTAAGTGTTCATAACCCAGACGCAGAAGAGACACTGGACGCAGGAATTATCAAATCCGCGTCCAGACCTGCGAATCCACGCCCAGACGCAGAAGAGACACTGGACGCAGAAATTATCAAATCCGCGTCCAGACCTGCGCATCCACGTCCAAACGCAGAGGAGATACTGGACGCAGGAATTATCAAATCCGCGTCTAGACCTGCAAGATCCGCGTTTTGCAAACCAAGACTTACCAGCACCTGATTAAAGTCCGCGTTTAAACCCTTCACAATTAGAAATATTCTAAGTGAAGGGTCCAAAAGGCAGGACCTAATGGCACCGGGTCATCAAACCCGCGCCTCGGTTATCAACCCAAAGACTGCGTCTGGGAATCAAACACGATTTAAATTTGTGTGTTAAGGGTTCTTAAGGGTTCTTTCAACTTCTTTTAATGGTGAAATTCACGCCTAAAAGGCATTTACCTTGGAGACCTTGGAGAACAACATCCTGCACAGAGGAGGAGCTGCCCCTCCGGGCCTCGGCGACGGTCGCCTTTGAAGAAGAAGCAGTCGGCTTGGTCTTGGGTGCCATTGCTAAACGGATGAACAGAAGGGGAAATTCTCTTTCTTAATTTTATCAGCGAGTGCGTTCGGAGAAGAAGAGGAATCTTCCCAACTGTGGCCTTTTATAGGCACAAGGATTCGCGAAGATACGCAGCGTATAGCCCGATGAATTCTGCGGCGAATCTCTGTTCGACGCGTGGAACAAAATCACTTTAACGCACAGAGAAGATCATGCGCCACGACTCAGCAGTGAATCGTCGCTCGACACGTGGCACGGATCATTTAATGGGCCAGGAAATCCGCGCGCCAAAAGGTGAAATCCTGCCGGTTCCCCAGGCCAACTGGCAGAGCAATCATGACGTGGCACGGACTCGCACCCGACGGCCATGTCTCTTCGATGGATATGCCCCGTCAGCATCGCCATAAATGCGCCCAGACAATCGCGTCTATATTCAAAAGATGCGTCTCTCTACAAAGTCCGCGTCCGACCCAGCGGGCCCAACATCGCGTCTGCCTCATAGAAGATCAGTCGCGTTTCCATTGCCAATAGGTCGCGTCTCGCTAAGAAGTCGCGTCTTTAAAGCAGTCTCATCTCTGCTTTTCAAAAAGGAACCCGCGTTCAGTCCCTGCTTCTGCGAATCAGTTCAACAGTACACTGGCACAAGCAGAAGACCAACCACTCCTGGCTTAAAGCACTCCCGTGACAGACTAAAAGCAATCGGGGAGGTTTAGACTGTGCATCTAGACACTCAACATGATCAACTCTGGTGGCTTCAAAGAGTTCAACAGTACACTCACGAAGACCAACTCCAGAATAGATCAAACCCGGAGCATTAACAGTCCAGCCATGAAGGAGAATTCAGCTAGAGTCCAAAGTATTTCGAAATCCGTCCCAGTTAACTGCGGAATATCGAAAACTTTGGAGGGGGTTCTGTAGGCTGTCCAAAAGTTACTGGAGGACAAGCCATTGGAAAGCAAAGTTTCAAGCTCTAGACGCGATGGACTATCACCCGCGTCTCAGCATCAAGATGCGAGAGACTATCACCCGCGTCTCAACATCAAGGCGCGTTGGCTCGACACCCGCGTCTCAGCATCAAGGCGCGTTGGCTCGACACCCGCGTCTCAGCATCAAGGCGCGTTGGCTCGACACCCGCGTCTCAGCATCAAGGCGCGTCGGCCTGACACCCGCGCCTCAGCATCAAGGCGCGTCGGTCTGACACCCGCGTCTCGGCATCAAGGCGCGTCGACCTGAAACCCGCGTCTCAGTTATAACCGCCTTGGTTAAGGGACCAATCACTGCCCACACGTAAGGGAGACTAGCTCCCATCGTGGCGTGTCTTTAGCAGGCACGTGGGTTGGTTACCGCCCATGTAGCGGGGAAGTTGGCTCTCATCGTGGAGTATTTTTAGGGGGCACGTTCACCCCTAAGACCTCTATAAATAGCCCCGTCACTATGAAAAAGGGGTCGGACCCTTGGCGATCAGAAAAAAAAAAAAGGGGCATCAATAGACATAAAGAGGCCGAGAGATATCAACAGGCGCGACACATACAGAGGGAGAGAGAGCTCGACTCTTCAAGCTAACTTACTGCGTACAAGTTGCTCTTCGCCTACCTTCTCTTTTAGAGTTTTGGTAGACGGGGGTGAGTTACTCCTTCTACCTGCCAAGGAGAAGATCCCTTGACGGTCCAGACGGTCATCTGGTCAACGGAGAACAAGATTCACTCTCTACCGCCACGCGAAGAACCCAGCACTAAACAAAGGGGGGATTCAAGCTTCAACATCCTCCCTCCCTTGTAACCGGAAGATTAGTCTGTTGTAATTTTTCATCTGATTCAAGGAAATTTTACACCTCCTTCTTCTTCCGTGTCCAACAATAACTCCTCCAAATCATCATCCACACAACACATTTACGTACTCACACATATAAGCCAATATGTCACACAAGCAATCAAGTTTATATAATTTCAGTGCATACACACTATGGGGATCAACTCATCGGAAAGATGTAATACTTAGTTACTTACTTAGTCACTTGCTTGAATGAAAATTATAACTATTGATATGGATGTCTAATTTTTCTATTTAATATCCGCATACACATGTATAAAAATAACAGACTATAATCTAAGTCATAATATTACTAGTTTATAATCATCATCTCTTGATCAAGTTAAAGGTAGTTAGGTTAACCACCAATTCATATTTTTAACAATATCTTAAGCAATGGTTTACAGTTACCCATTGTACGTTACTAGTCACCACTAAGTTAAGTTCTTAATTCGTTCTACATGAATTTTACTATCATAATTATCTATCGAGTTAACCAAATATTGCCTGAAATTATATATTAATCAGTTCATTCTAATATTGCCTCCAGCTATGTCATTCTCAATTTATCGGTTACAATTTCGGGAAGCTCTTATATTCTTATATTTTATATACCAGTTATTGAAACTGGGTTAGTATTCTTACTAACTAGTTTAAACATTGATATTAATTTTATTCAATTTGTTCAGTTCCGGTGTTAGTCCTCGATTTCATCAGTACCAGTGTCATCACTACTAGTTATTATAATCTTGATTTCACAATTACCGGTTTATAACTATTACTACCTTAGTGATCTTTTAACTTCACTAAATACCAATTATTTTTATTCATTGCCAATTAGTCGAATTACTGGTCCCAACTGGTGTTAACCATAGATACCAATTTATACTGATACAACCACTAGCTTGCTTAACACTTCCCAAAATCACACAATTTTATCCTTAAATTTCTTGTTCGTACGACCATTATTAAATCAAAATTTGAAACATAAAGTTTATAACTTTTACTAGACCGATAAGAAAACTCTACAAACTTAATATGGAGATTGGGTTTCAATTTTGATGTAGATATTAGTTTTCTTAGTCATATAAATTCATCTACTATATCAGTTACTCAGAGTTTAGTCTGTACAAGAAATTGTCTTACTTTGACCGTATATCAATAATTATATAGGTTCGAGTATGGATTCCCATCTTAATACTTTCAATTTAGAATTCACTATAAATTTCAATTCAGTCCTTATTCACATAAGAAGTTTCATTTTCTTAACTATGCTTAACCAACTGATATATGTCAAAGATCTCATCAATCCAAATTACATATTATTTACTGATTTTTGGCATTCGACTAATCGGTCCCTTATCATCCATATTAAATTTCCATTTCCATACGTGTATGTAGTGATCACTTTCAGGCCCGCCCAAGATCGTGACACATATCTATCTAGCCTCAGACGGATGTGTGATGCGTGACAACTTTCAAAACATCTCATCTAGTACCTTCGTCCAATTCGAATTTCGAACAGGTCGAGTAATTAGTAGAAGAGTCATAGAGATCTCTATCTCTGAGCCCAATCCTTATTCAAACGAGGTAGTTACCTTTCGGGAGCAGTTCGTCCTCATTTATAACAAAGTACAGACCACTAGATAGAGATGGACTCTCTCCTGTATCAATTCAAGCCAGGGTGTTCAGCTCAAACGGCTGTCAAAATAAGAAACTTAAGTATTCAAACTGAGCAGGATTGCCTAAGCTTATCTATTTGACATGACTTGTATAAATAGGAGATCCCTTCGAACGTGGATAGGGATCATGTTTACCTAAATCTAGAGAACCCTATTGTAATCGCCATTGATATAGGGGAACTTCTCTATCCTTCTCCGTGGTTTTTCTCTCTTCGAGTTTTTCACGTAATTCACCATGTTTGCGATTGGCTTTTCTGTAATATCCACTTTCTTATTTTGGTGCATAGACTAATTTCTTAAGAATTACCCACTACATTTGGTGCTTTCATTGAGATTTATATATCAGAACCATACCCTTGAGATTTCTGACTATCTAACACCCTAACTATTCCACGAAAGTATCCTCGCACAACGATAATGGCACACAAGGATACCTCCCGTCATGAAGCCAATGCTCATGACGAATTCGATCCATCGGCCCTCTCCCGCGGATAACTTGTTCAGATGGTGATTGATCTGTGACGACGGTTGAATGAACATCGGGTGAAGGCCCACTACGAGCAAGAGCTTGTCACCATCCATCGTGATGTAGTGGAATGTGAGCGCAAGGTGGTAACGTAGGTCAATCGTTAGATGCTCATGCAGATAAAGATTCTACAAGAGGCTCAGCAGCAGGTCATCGAGTTAGGTGCACGAGAAATTCTAGCGAACCCTCCCCCAGAGGTCCACCAACACTCCGCAACTCCGACCGACCTAGTTTCAAGCTAAACAAGATGGACTCAAAAGCGGCCATCTCACATGATGACCCCGAGAACCTTCAGCCTGACAGCTCGAGGAAACACGCCAGGGGGCATCGAGCCCTAACTCCTAAGGAGGACGCTTCCCTAACGATGGCAAAGACTGAAGATTCCATCACCTTCACCTCCTTGAGCCTCCTGATCGATTAGATTTTCATAGCATTAAGCATCAGCCTTGGTTGAAACTCTCCAAGACAGCCAGACACGACCCAGGCGCCCTGGAAACAGGAAGTTGCTCCTTTCACGGCAGTCGGGGGTACACCACGATGCAATGCTGGGCCCTCAAATGACATCTCAAGGACCTAGTTAGGCGAGGACATCTGGACGATTCATCTCGACTCGGAGGTAGACCCTGAGATCGGAGAAGTCCCGATCGAAATGGTTTACGGAAACGCTCACTCCTTATCACCACCCGGGATGGGAAGATCCCCACCAGGCAATATGCTTTCCACCCAGAGCGGCATTCATGTAAAACTGTATGACATCCTATAAATCTATGCCAACTTTTTATTTTCATGTCTTTTCTAGCTACAACAAGCATACTTGAGTGAGTCAACAGCCTATATTGGGTCCTATCCTGACGGCTACGAGGTAAAACAGCCTCCGCCGCTATCCCTCGGGGAGCCCCCTAAAAGACTGAGGCTCGCCCACTATGGCTGTTTGGAGTATATATGCATATATGTGTGTGTGTGTGTGTATGTATATATGCATATATATCATATGTTTTTGGTACCTTGAGCTACATTGTATATATTTATTGTTTTATTCATATGTATGAGTTAAGGAAGGGCTTCTATGAAGCTTATCCTTAATTAATGCATATATAAGCTCAAAAGTTTTGTCATCATCAAAAAAGGGGATATTGTTGGCCCAGAAGCCCTTGACCTTAGTTTTCATGATAACTAGCTTATGAAGGTTAGTTTGCTAATGGTCTTGTGTTTATATAGTTTAAGTTATTGATCAAGATCTTAGTAGATATTTGACTTCAACAAGAGATTCACAGTCAAAGTGTTGAAGCAAACAAGTGTTGATTCAAGAGCTCACATCGCTCGCATCTAGCTCCTTTAGATCAAGTTTGAATCGAGTAGTCTTGAAGATGAAGATCAACAAGAAAACCTCAGTTTGTTTAGTATGTTTAGTTTAGATCTTGTGTAAGGATAGCTTAGTTTTAATATGCTCAAGTACACATACACACAAAATTTCAATAGTTTTGGTTTCGGTTTAACTGGTTTTGAATTTTCAAGAATATGCATATATAGTTTTCATGAATAGATAGAATCAAAACAAGTTTTACATATTTATATGTGAAAATCACCTAGAGAAGGGGTAAATAGGTGATGGCTATACTAAATGGCAAATAATGCGGAATTAAAAATAAGCTAGCAACCTAGCAATTAGCAACTACAATTAAACTAAACTTGCAAAAAGAGTAAGCAATATAGAGTGCAAGTAAATAGATAGTAGAGTTAAGAGAGAGAGAGAGAGAGAGAGAGTAAGCAGTTGCAAATACAAGGATATGTTTCGAGGTTCGAGCTACTGTTCTACGTCCCCGCCTTCAACACTATGAAAGATTTTCACTATGACCGATCCTACTTGATCATCAACCGGTTATAAATTCTCACTAGAACTCTTCGGACACACTTGTCCTCTCTCACGGTGCCGCAACACCAACTTGGAGCTCACTAGCTCACTGGAGGTCGCAACCTCTACAACTTCTCAATCGAAGAAAATCGAAGATCAACTCTTGACCACAGAGTAGCTCACAAGCACAACCCTATAACCAAGATGAGGAAGTGAAACTCTTAGGGATTGTGTAGTGAAAATAGCTAGTAGAGAAGTAGAGGAAAGGCTCAAGCTAAAACACAAAAACTTTGAAAATGTTTAGCGCAAAAGAAAATCTTTTGCAAAGAGGCTAAAACTTGAAAAACGTTGATCTAAGGCTTAGAAATCATGTTATGGAGGTATTTCATAGTCCCACTATTTATAGGGGATGAAAATAAGGATAGAAAACATAATAGAGCCATTGGGACAAGACTTAGAAAAAGACAAATTGGAAACTAGCCGTTGGGAGCTAAGTCAGCAGAAAATTCTGCTGCCGGTCGACCGCAACGGTCGGATTTCCAACCGTTGAGAAAGCGGTCGACCGGATGGTCGACCGTGGTTCCCAACCAGAGAGTGAAAACTCTCTGTCAGTCGACCGGGGCGGTCGACCACACCCAATAGAGAGCATTGCTCATGCAGACGATCGACCGCCTCGGTCGACCAAGTGCACGTTTGCACTTTGATGCATGTCGGTCGACCGCCCGGTCGACCGATAGAGCAATTTTGCTCTACCAACGGTCGACCGGCTGGGGCCAAAATCTGATGTGAATATATTTTCGAAACCAATCTTTTTTCAATGAAAATTCTTTTTATATGTAAATATAAAATAGAGTTATAAGGATATGAAGAACTAGTGTATGATCATGGATCAACACCAAATAAATTAGAACTATATTTTGACCAAATTCTTTTCTAAAACAAAACCAGTTTTTCCAAAAATTGTTTTTCCGAAACTTTATTTTTCGAAACTTTGTTTTTCTGAAACTCGATAAGGAAAACGGTAAGAAACATAGTAGTGAACTTTTGTTTGAAAAACACAAAGGAATATGAAATGTGTGTGCGTGTGTCAATCCCAAAAGCTATCAACCTCTATCATCTTGATTTTAACAAATGACTATAAATCCTATCTAAGTAGAAAAAGTAAAAATACAAATCTTGAAATAGTCTTCTGAATATCGCTTGATCTTTGAGCTCTTCTAGTGTGCTAGGCTCTGGGATCTAAATCTTCTTGGCTTCCAAATGTGTGAGTCTTGTAATGGAGCCGAAATGCAACATATAATTTTACCTAAAACTTAATTAAACAAACTTGTTAATACATAACTACATATGGTTTGTTATCATCAAAACTAGGGCTAATGGCATTTGGGCCAACAATCTCCCCCTTTTTGATGATGACAAAACATATGGAGTTATTACAAATATTTTGGGAAGAGACTTCAAGTGAAGCTCCCCCTAAACACATGCATATATAAGAATATGACATAAAAGACTAAATGCAATAAAAACATATGAATAAGATATGCAATATGGATCTAATGCTAACCATCTATGCATAACAAGGATACTGAGTTATAAGAGTGTATGCACAAACGGTTACCCTCCATCCATCCAAATTACCTCCAACCTCTAATTATATGTGGCAGATGGTTGGATCAAAAAGGAAACAATAAACAATACACTTATACCACATATACCACATATGTAAAGACAAAAGGATAAATACCATAGCAGAAATATGTTCATACATGCATAGAGGTTCATGCCAACCTCAAAACCAAATACATACCACATAAAACATATGTCTATAAAACAAAGAACATATCCAAATCTAAATACATATCCAAGTACAGAAAATCAAAAGTAGACAGAAAGTAAACACTCCAAAAATATAACACTATCTCTCACAAATAACTCCATCAATATCTCTCCCCCTTTTTGTCATCAACAAAAGGGGTCAATCCTTCTGAAAATCAGGGTCTTCTGATGGAGCTTGTACATTAGGAACAACAGATGGAGGAACCCATGCGTCGAATGGAGGACCCTCAGAGGAAGTGGCCGTGAATGACTACTCGGAAGTGGAGCCGGCCAAGCGTTCTTAGTGTAGGTGTCATCGACACAAGTCTGCAGATAGCGAATAGAAGCACAAATGTGATGGAGATCATTGTCCACTCTCTGCTCTAACCTCTAGAAGTGAGCGGTCATCTGCAGGCTGTGCTCCCAAAGCTGAGTAGAAATAGCTAGATACGGATCAAAAGATGCAGAAGATGCAGAAGAGGATCCAGGTACAATAGCAGGTATGATAGGAAGGGGCTGAGGAGCATGAGCACGATCCCTAACACGCATCCTCTTGAGAAGAGTGCTGTTGATATCGATTGACGGTTCGATGGACCGTTCAGTGGAAAGATCAAACTTAAGTTGCTTCAACAAACGTGTGTAAGCATACCAAAGGGCAAGTGCCAGTTTGGGATCAGGAGATGATCAGAAGTCATATAGTCAATGATGAGTTTGGGTATATTGACTTTAATGACTTTCAGAAGACAATTGATCAGAAGAGGAGCAGAACCCCTGGCATGACTATACTCTCCTGATTTTGGCAAGAGTATAATACTTCACCTCCTCATTCCTAACCAAAGCGGGGTTATTATCGTCATGAAGCAACATGGAGGCCCTGTGGGTAGACTCACCGTCAGGATAGGCAAAATCGTGTAAATCAACATTGTAGATATCTGCCCCCTCACAGGATAGGTGTAGCAGATGGGCAAATTTATTAAGTGAAATGTCAATATCTTTACCCAAAACTCTAGACCTGATGTGATTATTCTGAAAAGACAGGTTAGAGTAGAAATAGTGTACAAGCTCAGGGTATACAAGTTTTTTGATAGTGACTAGGTGTTCAAGTGAGCTAGTACTCAAAATAGCAGTAAGATTGGGGTGCTCAAAATCACTAAGCATCATAGTTCTACCAGATATAACAATTTTATTGTGGATGATGAAAAATCTATGAGATGCATTTTGAGAGACAAATGAGTTTGAAGAGGATTCAGGGGTTATCCCCTTCTCAGATCTGGATCTCTTGGACATATTGAAGACAATAAATAAGAATATGGAACGAATAATGAAAGATAAAGTCGAATAATTTAGGAAATTGAAGAGATTAAAGAAGAAATTTGGTTGTACCTTCAAAATCTCAAAAATTCCTTGAAAATTTGCAGATCTGGAGCCTGAAAGGGATTTTAACAAATTTATTGGAGAAATTTTGGAGTGGGAAGGATTAGAAGGGGATGGAATAGGTTGGGGGTGAAGGGAATTGAAGAGGGGAAGAGGAGAAAGTCGGTGGAAGAAGATGGAGGGAGAAAAGAGGGGAGTTAGGGAAGAAACTAGGTAAAACAGCTAGACCCAACCGCCCGGTTCACCGCCCGATCGAACGGGGCAAACCGAGAGCAAGCTCGGTTTCAGTCGGTCTACCGGCCTCGGGCAAATTTTTTTTTTTTTTAATGACAGGCTTTATCGGTCGACCGCCCTGTCGACAGGCTAACTTGGTCGACCGGTCGGTCGACCGTAACAACCCAAAAAACTGTTTAAAATATTTTTTTAATTTTTTAATTTGTTTTCTTTTAGAGGGTATTAAAACTAATATATCTTTACACATAAAATAGGTAAATAATACTAAAAATTTTAATAGGCATGAAAAACACATTAAATTAATTTTATTTAATTTTATTATTATTAACAATATATTTATCAATGATTAAGCAATAAATTTGAGATATTGGAGCCGAATACCCTTTATGTGTTCTGAACTTCTCCTCCTCATTTCTATAGATAAGAGTTGAGGTGCGCAATTGCTATCTTCATTTATTTGCTTAAATATGGTTGAAAAAAGAAAATTTTCATATTTGACAATATACATATACTTATAAAAATATTTATCAACCAATTTAGAAAGGAAAAAAAATTACTTAACACATGGACAATCAAAACATGGCTAGTATGGAATAAAATCAAACTAAATAGACTATTTCAAATATAGGCAAGATACAAAAATATGCAAGTCTACATAATTAAATATACCACAAAAACTAGCTAATCATATGCAAGTATAGATCAAGCTAGAGATAAAATTCTCAAGTGGAGAAGTTACCAAACTACGAGCAATCTCCAAAATAGGTGCCTCATGATATTGATGTAAGTGATGGTTGATTCATTTAGCTTCGATGCATCCACCACCTAGGCACCATCTCCCCCTATGTCTTGGAGGAGGATGACACATCTGTATCAATCAAATTTAGTGTGTTCTTTGGTAACCAAATCTTTTTGGGTCCTATGGGGTTAGTACTTTCTCGAACCCAAATATTTTTATTAATCATATTAAATTTTGCATAACAAAATTTAGCTAAATGGCCTTTGCAGCCACAATGTGCACTAGTATATACTTTTTCATACATAAAAGCATGCTTATGTTGATGTGTGTGTGCATGCTTTTCATGATGTGTGTTTGATGCATGAGAAGTGTGTTTCCTTTGGGTTTTTTCCTTTGAAAACATAGATGCAAATTTATTTATGTCAAAAGCACACTTTTTCAATGTTGTGTCCAAAACCTCAATGCATATTTGAATATCTAAAAATTTATTTTTATTACAAGTGATATTTGGGCTTTTACCCTTATAAGTAGTTTTGTATTTTTCAAAATTATTTTTCATTTTCTCAAAAGATTTTGATAAATCATTTTTCTCATTTAAAATAATTTTAAATTTGTTCTTTAAAAGATCATTTTCTTTTTTCAATTTTTTATTTTGAGTAAGGGAAATTTCATATCTATTTTGAAGTTCTTCGAAAAATTGTGCCAATTCATCAATGGTCAAATCATCATCTTCTAAAGAGTTTTCTAGATTTACCTTAGAAGCTTCAACACCGTGTGCCATAAAGCACATGTGTGCGGTGTCAATCTCCTCTTCGGATTTCGTCTCCGAGTCATCCCATGTGGCTACCATCGCCTTCTTTTTCTTATGCACGTTCTTGGAGGTCGTGGCTTGTAGTGAGGGGCAATCCGCAATTAGATGACCTGTCTTTTTTCAATGAAAGTAAGGACCCGTCTCCTCCTCCTTCTTTTCAAGTCTTCCTTGAGGCCTTCCTCTTTGGAAGTTGTTTTATCTTCCCTTCTTGTAGAATATCTTGCCCACTTTTCTGATGAGCATGGCAAATTCCTCATCATCGTCTTGCGACGATTCATCTTCATCAAAGGAGGATGGAGTCGCCTTGAAAGCTATTGCTTTCTTCTTTGGAGCCCCCCTTTCTTCTCTCACCTTCATTTTCATCTCATGGGTTTTGAGATTACCAATGAAGTCGGAGAAGTCCAACTCCTCCCGATCGTTGAGCTTTTTAAGGGTAGTTGTCTTGACTTCACAAGATTTGGGAAGAGCTCTAATGACTTTTCAAATCTTTTGGTCATTATCAATCTTGTCACCTAAAGAAGATAAACTATTGGTGATTTTGGTAAACTGAGTGAGCATTTCTCAATGCATTCATTCTCAAGCATATAAAAATTCTCATATTGAGAATGGAGCAAGTCAATTTTGAATTTTTTGACCTGAGACGTTCCCTTATGAGTAATTATAAGATCATTCCAAACTTCAAAAGCAGATTTACAGTCTATTACACGAAAAGATCATCATCATTAAGTGCTTGTGTGAGTGCATATTGGGCTTTGGCATTTGCTTCATAGTCCTTGGCGGTTGCTTCAGACTATGTATCCTCATCACCGTGAGGTTCTATAAATTCCTTGGTTATGGCTTTAGCAACTCTAACTCCTAGGGATTTGAGAAATATGTTCATCTTGACCTTCCAAATGGGGGAGTTCAATCCATCAAATTTAGGTGGGGACTTCATGCTAGAGAAGTCGTATGATGCCATGAAAACAAGTTAGTGCACAAACAAATAATGGATGCAACAAATGAATATAGCCAAATAAAGAGGATCTCCCTAAGGTGGTTAAATCAAAAGTTAGGGTTAGGCTCTGATACCAATTGAAATCACCTAGAGGGGAGTGAATAGGTGATGGCTATACTAAATGACAAATAATACGGAATTAAAAATATCTTGCTAGCAACCTAGCAATTTGCAACTACAATTAAAATAAACTTGCAAAAAGAGTAAGCAATATAGAGTGCAAGTAAATAGAGAGTAGAGTTAAGAGAGAATAAGCAATCACAAACACAAGGATATGTTTTGAGGTTTGAGCCATTACTCTACGTCCCCGCCTTCAACACTATGAAGGATTTTTACTATGACCGATCCCACTGGATCTCAACTAGTTACAAGTTCTCACTAGAACTCTTCGGACACACTTGTCTTCTCTCACGGTGCCGCAATACCAACTTGAAACTCACTAGCTCGCTCGAGGCACAACCTCTACAACTTCTCAATAGAAGGAAATCAGTGATCAAGTCTTGACCACAAAGTAGCTCACAAGCACAACCCTATAACCAAGATAAGGAAGTGAAACTCTTTAAAATTGTGTAGTGAAAATAACTAGTAGAGAGTAGAGGAAAGGCTCAAGCTAAAATATAAAAATTTTGGAAATGTTTGGCTCAAAAGAAAATCTTTTGCAAAGAGGCTAAAACTTAGAAAACTTTGATCTAAGGCTTAGAAATCTTGTTATAGAGTTGTTTCATAGTCCCACTATTTATAGGGATGAAAATAAGAATAGAAAACACAATAAAGCTGTTGGGACAAGACCCACGAAAAGACAAATTAGAAACTAGCCCTTGGAAGCCAAGTCAGTAGAAAATTCTGCTGCCGGTCAACCGGCCGGTCGACTGCCAATGGTCGAATTTCTGACCGTTGGGAAAGCGGTCGACCAGACGGTAGACTGTGGTTCCCAACCAGAGAGTGAAAACTCTCTGTCGGTCGACCGGGTTGGTCAACTGGACCCAACAGAGAGCACTGCTCTTATAGACGATCGACCTCCCCGGTCGACCGAAGTGCATGTTTGCACTTTGGAGCATGTCGGTCGACTGCCCGATCGATTTTGCTCTGCCAACGTCAACCGCCCGGTCGACCGGTTGAGGGCCAAAGTCTGATCTAGATATATTTTCGAAACCAATCTTTTTCCAATGAAAATTCTTTTAATATGTAAATACAAAATAGAGTTCTAGGGATATGAAGAACTAGTGTGTGATTATGGATCAACACCAAATAAATTAGAATTATATTTTGACAAAATTCTTTTCTAAAATAAAAATCAGTTTTTTCAAAACTTGTTTTTCTGAAACTTTATTTTTCTGAAACTCGATAAGGAAAGCGGTAAGAAACATAGCAGTAAACTTTTGTCTGAAAAACACAAAGGAATATGAAATGTGTGTGCGTGTGTCTATCCCAAAAGCTATCAACCTCTATCACTTGGTTTTAACAAATGACTATAAATCCTATCTAAAATAGAAAAAGTAAAAATACAAATATTAAAATAGTCTTCTGAATATCGCTTGATCCTTAAGCTCTTCTAGTGTGCTAGGCTCTGGGATCTAAATCTTCTTTGTTTCCAAATGTTTGAGTCTTGTGATGGAGCCGAAATGCAACATATAATTTTACCTGAGACTTAATTAAACAAACTTGTTAATACATAACTACATATGGTTTGTTATCATCAAAACTAGGGCTAATGGCCTTTGAGCCAACAATATGTATGTTGGATTTCATACATATATATTATTATTTCATATTGTAAAAAAACTTATTTTGATGATTCTAATTCATGTCTTTCAAATTTTATTTCTAACAAACTTAATTTTAGATCTAATGTCAAAAACATAGATATATCCTTTTATATGTGTATTGGATTCTATTCATACACATGATGCTTCAAATGTGTTTTAATATATTATTTTTATATTTGAACAAGTTTTAAGAAATAGTTTTTCATTTTGAAGTCTTCTCAAAAACTCTTGAAGGCAAAAATAAAATGATTTTTGAAAATACAAGTTTTTTTTTGTTTCAAGCTCAATTTCTAATACCTCAAAAATAGTTCAAGTTGTTTATAATATGGGTTGATCTTTAATCAAACATATTTGTACTTCAAGTGCTTACATGAACTTATTTTTGTGAATTTTATGTGATTTTATGAGTATTTAAAAGACCAAGTTTTCAAACCCTAAAACCCAGTCTGAGACCACTGGTGGTCGACCGGTCGGTCGACCGGACCAGATCTCGATTGACCGGGCAGTCGATCGATATGCACAGGACGTGCACAAGACTCTGGCCATTGGGCCGATCGACCGTGCAGTTGACTGAACCAGAGCTTGCTCTTTGGATCTGGCCCCGGTCGACTGACCAGTCGACCGACCAGAGAGTTTACTCTCTGTTTGATCGGTCGGTCGACTGACATGCAATTTTCCTTGGGGCGGTCGACCGGCTGGTCGACCGGCTGGTCGACCGATAACCCCAACGGTCAGAAATCTGACCGTTGGCTTGTCGACCGAAAGGCCATTCTGGGCTTATTCTAGAACCCAACGACTATATTTTCGAAATCGTATAAATAAAGGTTCCCTTGACCTATTTCTTCAAAGATTTTTTAGAGCAATTTTTCTCTCCTTCTCAAGTATTTTTAACAAAGTTTTCAAAAGTGCTTTTGTGTCAAAATTCTCTATTTTTATTTGTTTTCAAAGTTTTAAAAAATCATAGAAAAATAAATCTTTGGGAATTCTATTTTGTTCTTCATTTTATATATCCATCAAGAAGTTTTTTTCAAGTATGTTCTTTGTTTTATTTTCAAATACTTTATTTTCTCACATACCTTAGCTATCCATCTCAAATTTATCTTTAGGATCTTTGTATTGTGAGAAAATTATTTGTGATCCTTTGAGATCACCAAGAGAGTTTTTGTGATCTTTGTGATCACCAAGTTTATTTATTCTTTGCTTTGTGCTAGGCTTGTGCCTTCCCTCTTGTGTAAAGGTGATTGTGTAGAGAGAAGAGTTGTGTACTCCTAGTGTTGAGTTGTATTTCTCAGTAGAGGTCCCTTTGTGGAAGGTCCTGTATAGACATAGTGAAAATCCTTATGTGTGAAGGCAGAGACATAGAGCAGTAACTTGAACCTCAAAACGTATCTTGGTGTTTACGTTTGATCTATTATCTCTTAACTCTCTCTTTTTATAGCTTGAATTGCTTTACATTGTTCATATCATATACATGCTTGGTATTGTTTGTGTGCTCACACTTGTGTTGAGCCAAAAGAGCTTCAAATGACACCTCAACTCTTAATTTAAAGAAATTTAGAGGAGTAGTTCCAGAGCCCTTCACAGGAAATTCGGGCTCACTTTTGGTTACACATAGTGTGTTAGCAATTGAGTTTTAAATTCTGCATCATTTGTCCTAAAATAGCTTGTACAGCTATTCACCCCCTCTAGGTGACCTACAATTTGTATCAGAGTCTACGCTCCTGATATTCGATTTAACCAACTAGGAGTGAGATCCTTGAATTGCTAATCTAGATTTCTTTGCACACATATAGTTATACACTCATGGATTTCCTTGCCCCTCCCATATATGATGTTTCCAATATCGAAATGTGAAAATTTAAAATGAGTGCATATCTTAAAGCCCTAGGATTACATGTTTATCTTGCCACTACCAAGAAATTCAATCTTAATAATGACAAGCATATCGAGGCAAATACATAAGCATTGCATGCACTTAGGCACACACTTAGCAAAGAATATTTTTTTTTATTATTTCTCATTGTGATTCCGTTTTTATAGTGTGAAAAACATTGACCTCTTCTGAGGAACAAACGTCAAATTATGTGGAGAAAAATCAAGAAGAGAAGAGTACGACCAAGCTTGCTTCATGGTCCAAGGGATTGACTCCCTTGAGGTACATTCTGATACTCATCTAGATGATTGTGATAACTTTTTTAATGATGATCATGATAGTATGGATGTCCAATGCCTTAAATGAAGAGCTTTCTCTATTTTGTAAAAACTTGTTAAATAAATATAAACTTTTGAAAAAGAAAATTTTGGATTAAAAGAAGAAAATAAAACTTTATTTTCTAAACTTGATATAGTTTTGCAAGAGAGGATTGAGATTTCAAGTGAAAAGGACTCCTTAAAACCCAACTTGACCTTATTTTAAAAGAAAATGAAATTTTAAAAAATATAAATAATTTTGATATTGTTTTGAAGAATAATGATGTTTTGTCTTCAAGAATTAATTTTGTGTTAAAAGAAAATGATTCTTTAAAGAACAAAATTATTTTAATTTCTAAATAATTAGAATACATTTTTTTTAGAAAAAGTTTCTTTGAAAATTGATTTAGATTCTCATGTTTGCAATGCTACTATAACTTCATCATTTTGCATTTCTATTGTATGCTCCACATCTTCTTCTAATGTTGAAAATGTTATATGTATGTTGAAGAAGAGTGTAGATTTGTTTGAGCTCTACTTTGAGCCAATGTGCCTGAACCACACACGATGGGAATCTATGTTTCTAAAGAACATATTCTACATATTCATGCACACAAACCACGACATTCACATGCTTCTCATGATTACACACATGACACTATGTATGCTCATGTGTACACTTGTACACATTGTGGACGTACGAGCCACCTTGCAAAATTTTGTTATGATAGAATACATAATTCAATTTTGTAGATAAATTTGTTTGGGTTAGAAAATGTGCTAACCTCCATGGACGCAAAAAGATATGGGTATCAAAATTCACCCTATTTCATATGTTGTAGGTGTGGGCTCTCACACTCGTGAGAGTGTTAGTGCCTTGATGGTGGATACGTTTCAAACTCAAAGATCATATTTATGAATGCATCACTTTTAAGGGATGTTTATGTGGGAGAACCACCATGGTTTGGAGACCTAGAGACTAGTTTATTGGCTTTTGTTTCTATCTCTAACTCCTTGTTTTAGTTTACAAGCGTTTATATTATTGAATTTTAGCATGTTTTGTTTTAATACACATTAAGTTAAATGCAATGTTAATTAGACATGTGATATATATAAATAGTCTTTGAGATATACCTATGTTCATATGGATTCATATTTTTGTGTTCTCACTATTATTTAACTAATATGTATATCCTAGTTCTAATAGCACGTGCACTTAGCTTAATGATCATATTGTTTATATTTTTGTGCTTCATGTTTTGAATACTTATTTAAATGTAAATTCTATTAAACTTGTGTTTATACCTGTACAATTAGTGAGTTACACTTGATTATTATGTGTTTGTATTTCATTACTCATTTGTACTCAATAGATGTACATGTATGACCTAGTTTTGATGATTCTTATATTTACACTTATTTTTCCTATTTTTTTACATGTTTTATATTTTTTCCTTCATTTATATATTAATTGTCCAAAATTATAGCTTTACATGTCTATCCTAGGGTCAATTGCCTTCATGAAATAGTCTTTTATGGACTCGTTTATTTTTGGGATAGGTATGTATACTTAGTTTTGATAAAACATACATATACCTTGAAGTTTGTTTAATTTTAATAAAAAATTAGTTTCGATGATTTTCATGCTTATAAAAAATGAATTTTGATTGAGCTTCATTGTTTCATTTTCATGTATATGTTTCTTACATGACTCTTGTACACTCGATATATTTTGTTTACTCATGATTTTGATCCAATATGTGCTTAATGAATTTTTGAGTATTGATTCTCGTGTAATTTTCATATATTATGATATATATATAGGGGTTACTGTACCTCAGCCTGCAGGCTGAGAGAGTTTCTCAGCCGGCGGGACGTGGCTGAATATATGCCATACATCGGCTGCAGTGTGTTGGCGCCAAAAAAATCAAAAAAAATCCCGCCTAAACAATCGTGAAACAAATTGACAAAAATACCCCTTTTTTAATTCTAAACTGGAATAAAGTCATGAACAAACAAAATTTCAGTTGAATATATCTACAGTTATAAAATTCGTAATTTTAATACATCAAAAAATATAATTAAAAAAATTGGATCAATATAATGTAAAATAAGCAGAAGCATTGAAAATTTAAAAAACATGCCATGGTCGCAGACTTAATACAATATAACAACTGCGACACAGTCGCAGTCACTAGTCGCACTCATAAAATAACAAAATATTTTTATGCGACCTAATACAATATAATTTCAATTTTATATGACAACTGCGACACAGTCGCAGTCACTAGTCGCAGTCATTGTATAACAAAACTTCTTTATATAACGTCTGCGACCCTAGTCGCATTCTATCGTACAACAATGCGACCTCCTTCAGTACTGCGACCAAAGTCGCAATCTTCTTTCCCATGCCTTATGTAAAAGATTTTTAATATGCGACTAGGGTGGATTAGCCATGTGACCCTGAGATCAATTCGTGTATATCAAATCTTATAAAAATTACTATAATAATTACACTGAATTAAATGAAGAAATTAATATTCTTTCTACCGTGATACAACAACAGTCTAGAAAAAAGAGATACACTAATGTTAATCTCGAGAAAGGAAAGATGTGCACCATACGTAATCTAAAGATATAGGCAAACAATTCTATAAAAAGTTAATTTCTACTTCAAGCATTAAACCTCTGGCAAAAAGAAACTCTTCGGATTCACCCGCAATAAATCTTCAATTAAATATTTAATTTTTTTTACCACTTCCTACCATACTCAACCCTCACCTGTAACAATTATTATTACTATTCATGTTCTTCCACAATATTGACCTTTATATAATGCTTGTAACTAATATATTATCTCATACCTGAAAACTATATTTTTGTTCTTCCTTTTCAATTTGATTTCAAAAACTTCTAAAAAAACAAATCATTGTTCAATCATGTCTTCCTCATCTTCTTCCTCTGAACACTTAGATTTCAACTTCAATCGTTCCCCCACTGGTCCTTTGTCTTCAGGATATTCTAGTAAATCTGATACCAGTCTGGACTTCACTCCTTTTGACTATCTCACTACATCAAATAATGTATTAACGGATCCTCCTATTCATGATGGTAATGAAGTTTTAATGTGGGTTAGTGACGAAGGCATTATTCCTCTGCCACTTGACGGAGACATGCTTGATGAAAGCATGTCCTCTGATGCTGTAGGCTCGCTTCCTATCAACGGGTCAGACGAAGAGCTTGATAGAGAAGATCCATTCTAGGAGTTCATCGGTGAAACAAAAAAACCTCAAAAACAGGAAGATGATGAGGAAATAAGTGATGAACAGGAAGAGCAGAAGAATGAAGACGATGAATCTGCTTATGATGAGGATAATGACGAGGATTAGGATTTCCTGATCTTCTGATATTCAATTGTATTTTGTCTTCTTTTAAAAGCTTTTAATTCTATTTTTTTGTAAGGCCTCTTTCTCACTATATTAACTTATAAGCTCTTTTAATTACATATCCAAACTGCGACTGCTGCTCTTAAACACTGCGACCATAGTCGCACTCCTACTACGGATGCAATTTATGGTCGCAGTTAATCATTTATCAGTTCCCAATGCGACTATGGTCGCAATAATGTACTGTTTTGGAGTTCAAAGTAATTTAAAGTTATAGTGTATTAATTTTTAAACTGTTTTGGATAACTGAACAGTCACCTAGGAAGTATACACAAATTTTGGGAAAAGGTAGAAAATAAGTTTGGGAGATATTCACGTGGTTTGAGAGCTTAAACCCTTTGGAATTTCGGGATTAAAAATATATAAACGGTCATCAGCAAAGGATTACAAACATACTAAATTATTTTTGCTCAAACTCGTTACTCTCACTGTTCGGTCAATAGACTCAAAAAAATGTCTTCTCCACCGTCTTCACCGGAAAGAAGCCAATCATCTAATGATGATTGGATGTATAGTTCTGAACCGATGCCTCGCTACGGGTCAGAATCTGAGCTTGATATAGACGACCCGTTCTGGGACTTCATTGGTGAACCAAAACACAAACATGAAGAGGAAGAAAGCGAAGAGGAGACTGTCGCTGAAGAGGAGGAAGAGACGGAAAGCGATACAGAAGACGAAAGCATGACTCTTGACGACGAATCTGATTACGATGGTGATGACGAGGATTAGAAGTTTAAAAAATTGTATTTTGTATTTTTTTAAATATATATAAATCTGTTTTCTAAAGTTAATTGTGTGAATTACATTTTTTACTACTATGTCTTGGTTGAAATGCTGTACAATTGTTACAAACCTTCATTTTAAATATTTTATGCTAAACGAATATACTGCGACCATGGACGCAGTTAATAATTATATTACTTCACCCGTATAAATTTTTAAAGTGAAAGGTTGCGACTTTGGTCGCAGTTGCAGGACGCAGACTTAATAAATAAACTGCGACCTTGGTCGCAGTTGCTGGTCTTTAGTCTTAATCAACAACACTGCTACCTTGGTCGCAGTTGCTAACCGTAGTCTTAATAAAATACAATGCGACCTTGGTCGCATTTACTGGTTTTTGGACTTAATAAAATACACTGCGACCTTGGTCGCATTCCCTGGTCTTTATTTTTAATCAACAACAACAGTGCGACCTTGGTCGCAGTTGCTGGCCGCAGTCTTAAAAAAAATAATCTGCGACCTTCGTCGCAGCTGCTGGTCTTTAGTCTTAATCAACAACAACACTGCGACGAGGTGACACGTCACCGCAGAAGTTGCTTAGTCGCAGTCTTTGGTCGCAGTGTCGACCCTCGTCGCAGTTGTTTCTGTTTGCAATGTAGTCTTATGCGACCTTGGTCGCAGTGTCGTCTCTGGTCCAAGTTGTTTTGTTTGCAATGCATGACTGCGAACAACGTCGTAGTTTATTAAAAAACAAATATGATTTTTATTTATGTCCAGGCATTTATCTCCAGGCATGTGAAAATGATACAAAACGCTCTCTTATACAATAAGATTGAGTGTTACAATACGGCAGTACAAAGAAGAGTAAACATCAAAAGACGCTCTCTTATACAATAAGATTGAGTGTTACAATACAGCAGTACAAAGAAGACTAAACATCAAAAGAGCCCTTGTTGACTAAGAGCAGTGGTGTTATTGAGGTCTGGTGGCAGCAGAATCTCCGATTCCACCTGACCCTCCAAAGTGGCGGGATACGATCCTTCATTGATGAACATCTCTTCCACCAGAAGGTTATCCAGTGAGCATGGAATTTCCTCGATGTCACTTCTGGGGTAAGAGAGGAGGTTTTAAGACCTCACAGGGTATGCTACCCACCACTATATCCACCACATCCCCGCCGCCATACCCACTCTGACAATCCCTTGCCAGCAAGCTTGACTGGTGCATCAAGTCCGAGGAGATCTTGGTGAGGGTTAAGTCCTCGTCAGGGATCATGACTTCTTCCCTTGTAAACGACGAGGACCATGACTTCTTCCCTTGTGGACGATGAGGTCTATGACTTCTTCCCTTGTGGACGAATATCGATCAAGTTCGTCCATAGGGTCATCTTCATCCATGGAGGCAGGCCCCTGTTAGAGACTCTGAAGAAGGAGGAAATTCTCAGAGCAATTGCTCTCGAAAGAAAACAGTCTAATTATGGGCTGTTAAAGGGAGAGGGTGAGCCCTATTTATAGGCAGCCCATAATAACCATAATTAATGGTTCATTAATCAGAACCGTCGGCTTTAATGGTCTCCAACTGCCAGCGCCGGTTTGGCATTAAAAGACATTAACGCCTAAACACAATGAAGAGCCGACGCGTAGACAACGTAGACTTGACGTTTAAAGATCTCATAAAATCTTTATGACAGGCCGCGTCTCTCGGAGTGACTCCAAGTCGCGTCCCCTCAGCAAACTTTTCATTTTTCATTTAGATTCAAAAAATGACTTAATCCAAAACAACACTTAATAAAACAACACTGCGACCTTGGTCGCTATGCATGTTAATATAAAGGAAACACTTACTTAACGTACTGCGACCAAAGTCGCAGTCCATGTAATGCAACCCTAGATTGCAGTTGCTGGCCATCTTTATCAATAACAACACTGCGACCTTGGTCGCAATTAACCATGTACACTGCGACCAAAGTCTCTGACTTCGCAGTTTAAATGTACACAGCGACCAAAGTCTCTGACTAAGGTCGCAGTTTAAATTAAACTATAAAGTAGAATTTTATCGCAGGCTGAAAAAATTGATCTGAAAAGATTTTATATTTTGAGAAAAAATTTTATCGCAGGCTGAAAAGTAGAAACTAGATCTTTCATAAAAGAGGTAAGGAAATAGGGCGAAAAGTAATTTATATACAATAACCTAAATCCTATAAAGAGCGGCAAAAAAGAGAGGGAAAAATAATAATAAACAATAAGGAAAGTTATCGAAAAGGGGGTATTTGGTAATTTAACTTCTTTCTAAAAGCGGGCCGCAAGTCAGTGAGGTAACAAATTGAGCCACGTCACCGCAGGCTGACAAAGTACTCTCAGCCCGCAGGCTGATATACATTTTTCTATATATATATATATTATATATATATATATATTATATATATATATATATATATATA